>VXBL01008144.1:626640-639434 GCA_013400195.1 Aramus guarauna | reverse complement strand
TTTTTTTTTTTTTCAGTAGTAGAAATGACTTAACACAGGTCTTCAACACGTTGAGTGCCAGTTGAGAACTGCTTTCATTCCTTTTGCCCTTCTAGGGTTTTTATACAAATATTTATCTGTGTAGGCTAGGCACTATTACATCAATATCTGCCAAAAATGCTTATGGCATCCAAGTAACAATCCTGTTTAAGCCCACTTTGATATTTTCCAAACAGCTTAACGTCAAACTGAGGCAGAAGCTTGCAGGATGTGGACTGGTGCCTTGTGTTGTTTTTAACTGTGCTTGGAGTGCCTGTTTCTCTAGATAGAAGCATGTTTGTGCATATGTCCTGAGTAAACTAATAAGCAAATAAGTCTTGAAAAGCTTCTAAATGAACTTGAAACAGAAAGTGATTATTACTGCCTTGCTTGAGACTGATTCTTTCTGGCTGGAGCATAAGAACAAGACAGTGCTAACACCCTGGTGCAGGTGGCTTGCTTGAACTGGTAGAGTTGAAATGTATCAAAATTAAATGACTAATTGTTTTGCTTTTTGCAGGTTCCCTTTTTGTCTCCTTTGGAAGGTCATATATATCTAAAGTTAAAATGCCAAGTGGACTCTTCGGTGGAAGAGAAAGGGTTTTTGGTAAGGTATTCACTTCAAATTCCGTCCTTGGAAATTACAGGTCCTATTAAATGTAGTAACTTTGTTAACTTCACATATGTATCTGTAGTGATTGTGAAGATTAAAGCTGGCTTGAATTTTTTTTCCTCTCTGAATCAGACCTCAAAACTTTCTAGTTTAACTTCTAAACATGCCTAAATGAAAGCTACCTTTTAGGAGTTTGGGTATCTTTTCTCTAAACATTGTTTATTTGTTATTCTGAACTTCAGTTAACCTTCTCTTTCTATAATCTGTGATGTGAGATGAGATTCTAATTTCTCTGCCAGAAACTTTTACAGGACATCTTGGTTTGTTTTTTTTTCTAGTACAAACAAATTCTCCTTAGCAAAAGATTTTTTTTTTTTTTTTCCCCACTGTGTTCACAGACTTTCACTTATACGGAAGTGACGGTATTTTTTGAGAAACATCTTGAGCAGTTCCCTTTCTAAAACTGGACTTATAAAATGCTGCTGGTACTTGGGTCTGATAGATGGGGCTGTTGAGATTATGTTCCAGCAGATGGCAGTAAATGTGCTATGAAAATACTTCAGTAAAACATTAACATTTGCTGTTATTTTAGTATTTTCTGAAATCAGAACTTCTTTAGACTCTTTTCAAGCAGTTTTCTGTCTCATTTCCCTTTATTTAATTGAAGTTGAACAGATTTTATTAGATGTGACCATTTCATATGCTTATGGTATTTGATATCCTGTGTTTTTGTGTGCTAATTTAAGAAAGTGCTTGTTTACTTCTACTAGACAATATGTAAAACCCAAAGAATGGTGTATGTACATATTAAATTTTTTCAGAGTAAGGGTACCTGCACCATTAAAAATTATAATCTGAATTGTGAAGAGTGAAAAACACAACGCACAAATTAATTGGGGAAAAAAGTTCTGTACAAGTTCAGGAGGGATCAGGAATAGAAGTCAGATACTAAACTTTCCATTCCATTACTAAGGAAATGGGGCTTGAAATTGGCATAATCCTGCATCCGGTAAAATAATTTCCAACACAAATATTTAAAAATCAATTTCTAATTTCTTTTAAACTGACTGGAGTCCTGCATATGGTCTGTAGAATAGCCAAACATTTTGTAATCCTGAATTGTAAGTCAAAGATAACTTAAATACCTAATCATAATAAATTGTGTGATGCTAATACATGTTTTGTAAACCATTCATCCTGTATCTGCTATAAGTAACCCTGCATTATCTTAAAATAATGGGATTGCTTACCACTGTCGACATGAAAATCTCATAATTTGAACTATCAGTGATAGGTGCATGTTGAGCAAAAGGCTACAAACTTGAGACTGATAGTGTAAGCCCATTTTCTGTGCTATCTGGAAAATAATATACTGTACTAATAGAAGTCTCTCCCAGTATATATTTTTTTTCCTCTTACGTTTACTCCTATGAATGGTTGTACTTGCAGAACCATTCTGGCAGAAAAATAGTTGAGTAAAGACCAAGCTCAAGGTATACCATTTTTAATTTTTTTATTATTATTTTTTTAAGACTATGTTTGAAGATGTTAGTGGATTTGGAGCATGGCATAGGCGCTGGTGTGTGCTGTCTGGAAATTGTATATCTTACTGGACATACCCAGATGATGAAAAACGAAAGGTAATGCTGTTTTATAAAGCTCAAGTCTAAAGTTTTGTAGTACCCTACACAACTAGCTGTTCATTTTTAATGACAGTAATGTTTAGGCTTAAACCAGGTAAGTATATTCAAAGCATGAGATTCAAGCTCATAAAGTTTCCTTGGGTAATGGAGGAGACTCATCTTCATAAATCTGACCTAAATCAGGGCAAACTTAGAAACTCATCACTTTATCTAGTGGGAAAGGGGAAGAGTGGAGGAAGATCCATATTCAATTTTCCCTTTAGTCTTAATGCTTTCCACTTTGCTTGTCAAATGACTAATTATTTAATTGAAATGGATCAGACTCATACAGTTTAATAAGCAGACTGTATCTAGTTGTCTTAAGTTTTAGATAAAATAATGACTCTAACACTTAATATAGTAAAGAATTAGTGGGCAATCCTTCTATATTGCAGAAGCATAGTTGTAATTATGGGCTATCTTATTTGCAGTCAGTGTTTTCTTGCAGCTCCCCATTATAGCTGAAACTGGTGCTTTTTAAATGATTCTCACGGAAACATAAGTTGTTGTCTGGCTAATGAGACAAATCAGAGGTTCATCCGTCACTGAGGTGAACCTCCTTGTCTCCTTAGCCTGTTCTTGCAGTGTGTACTGAAATATTTCGAGGTCCTTTTAAAGATTGCTTTCAAGAGGGTTTTCTGACTCACTTAAGCAATTTACCATTAAACACTTGCTTGTTTGTTGGCAGAACACTTTCTTTCCCAAACTCTGTGGCAAACTCTGGTCCTTTTGGGTCTTCTGTGCCAATCCAGATGCCTGAGTTTAGTTTCTTCCCTGCTAACAGAGGAAGACCATATGCTGATAGTTGACATTGCCAAAATATATCAATGTACTTTCTTTCCCTGCCAGGAGAGAGGAAAAATCTCTGCCTACTGTAATAGAAGATAGGAAAAAAAATTGAGTTAAGCAAGAAAAAGGTTCTTATTCTACTTTTGTCTGCAGGAAAGAAGCTTAGGTTTGTTTTCCAGATTTTGTTCTTGAAAATCTTCTAGACTTGTTTCACTATCCTTGTGAGAAAGGGTCAGCTATATTCTTTTGATTTACTATCATCTACAGCAATATTAAATTCTATCCTTAACCCTACTATATATGTTCTATCATGCAGAGAAAGATGTAGCTCAGAAATATCAATATTGGGCAATGATTGCTTTAAATTCTGGAATGAATTTTTAAAATTTCCTATGGCTGTATATGTATCACCAACATGCAACATGTTCTTTAACATTCCTTGAAATGGAGCTATCTTTTTTCCTGTAACTTAGGTTATTTTAACTATCTATGGAATAGTATAGTGAACATGCCCAATAAATAGCAAACTCTCCTCCAAGTCAAGAGCAGCTTGTGATGTTTCCCTGATGAGGTATTCAGTAGGTGTGAAGAATCAGAGCCAAGGTCTGTAACTAACTTTAGGCATACAGCTGAGCCTCTGTCAGCGGAAAGAGAGAACTGCCTTGAAATTTGAAATGCTCTTTGCAGGGGTCTAGCTATTGACTGCAGAGGGAGCTAAAGCAGCTGGACTTGGTACTTAGGTGCTTTAGGTGCATGTTGGAAGATGAATCCATGTGCTTTGATAAGAATGGTGCAAGCATCCCTAAAGTGCTTGTTTTCTGTAGGATTTGACTGTTTACTCTATCAGTTTGGATTTTATCATGAAGTTCTCTTGAATTTGAGAGTTAAAGCTTTTTTTTTGTTGTTTTCTTTTAAGGAATAAAGAAAAGGGGAGAGATATATCTTTCTAGAGCCTAAGCCTTGGGTAAAGGATGGATTTGTTAGCTGTATTGTACATGGCTGAGCAGGGCATGTTCCATTATCTATATTATCTCACTTCAGCTATGGCTCTCAAGCTCAGAAAGTGGAATCCCTCTTTTTGTATGGAGCAGCTGATTTGGGAAGAGTTCACTTAACATGGCGAAAATTGTCAAAGCGTATGTTGTTCAGAATTGCTCTTGATTGCAATATTCTTACTGATGAACTAACTTCGCTTTCAGCATCCTTTGGGCCGGATAAACTTGGCTAACTGCACGAATCATCAGATTGAACCTGCCAACAGAGAGTTCTGTGCCCGTCCCAACACTTTTGAACTAATAACTGTCCGACCTCAGAGGGAAGATGACAGAGAGACTCTTGTCAGCCAATGCAGAGACACGCTCTGTGTTACAAAGTGAGTGGATAAAGCCATGAAGGCTGTGGGAGATTGAGATGTGTGTGGGAGGAGTGCTTTCCATT
Organism: Aramus guarauna; assembly: GCA_013400195.1. Taxonomy (NCBI): domain Eukaryota; kingdom Metazoa; phylum Chordata; class Aves; order Gruiformes; family Aramidae; genus Aramus; species Aramus guarauna. Next base: position 634,895 of record VXBL01008144.1, on the reverse strand, counting down.
AAGTCATAGTTTTAATAACGTGGGACCTTTACAACCTTGACATGCCAATGCAAAGCCCATTTAAATGCTAAGACTTGGGGATGACGCTTGAACTCTTTGATTCACTTCTAGTCCGATTTTTGTCTGGCTGTCCCATTTCAGTTTTCTGAGGACAAAGAACTCCACTTTTGCAGAAGTGGAAATGCTGGGTAGCTTGTTAGCAGGATTGTGGAATATTTGACCTTGTTTTTTCCCCTGCTGTTTGGGCTTCCATGGATGATGAGTTTTTGACACTTTTCATAACTGAGTAGAGGTGGAGAAAGACTTATTTAATCCATTGAGTTCTTTGCCTTTTAGGAACTGGCTGTCTGCTGATACTAAAGAAGAGCGTAACCTTTGGATGCAAAAGCTCAACCAAGTCCTTGTTGACCTTCGCATGTGGCAGCCTGATGCCTGCTACAAGCCTATTGGAAAGCTTTAAACTCTGTGAGGGAAATAAGAAGAAAATATGTATGCAAAAACCTGCATGAACTACACAAAAAAAGAGCTCAACATGTGGGAAGTTCTCTGGGTCACTTATGCTTTAAATTTGAGAGAGTATGTAACATTATACAGGACTATGTTATGCAGTATTTTTATTTCACTTTAAGAATTTTAAAACTCTCTTGCTTCCTAGCTTTTGAGTATGGTAGGAAGCAATTAGCAGTTTCTAAATGTGCTAAATATTTATGTAACTCCTTTTTTGGAAGTGTTTTTTAGCTAAGTACATTCTCTTTAAAAAACTAAATTATTGCAGGAAATCACACTTCAGGGCAGGAAGGGGAGGGACAAACTAGTGAAAAAACAGGCTTACTAGATAACTCAGCTCCTTGAAAGAAACAATAGCTCTGAGTTCTCTAACAAGGATGGTGCTGAAGCACAAGATTTAATATTAGAGGGTTTGTCGGGTTTTTTTAAATGATCAGGCATAGAAGTTACTAGTAAATTTTATTCTACAACATGCAGTATAAGTATTTCTTGCTTGCACAGTGTCCTTGTGGTCAGAACAAAAGACATGCGCAATACATGTCTACTGCAATTTCTCTTACAAACTGGTATGGATAAGTGAGTGCATGGTGTGTATCTTGTGTGGTTTACAGGTGTGGAATTACGTATGCAGTATATTGCACTTTGATAGAAATGAAAGGTCTTAAATATTTTTGTTAGGACTCCTTTATAAAAAAAAATAGTTTTAGGATCGTATACAGCAGATTTTCCTGGGACTCATGGTTTGTACTAGCTAGAATTCTCTCTATTTGAGAACCAGGAATAGGTTGTAGAAGTGCTTTATTTTCTCTCTTTTTAATAAGACACTACAAAGCTGCTATGTACCAACTAATACTCTGCTGGCCGAAAGTAAGGGTCTTCCTCCCCCTCAGACATATTCATAAATGCAGATAAAAACATTACTTCAGACCCATCATTAAAATGGCAAAACTATTCAGTTAAAACTTGTGATTTTCACAGCTTTTCACTGGGCTTAGCAAAATACTATCTCATTACTTCACTGTTGCAAATGCAATAGTAAAATACTTAAAATTGCTGTTATATATTCACACGTGATACACTAAATTCTGTTAGCTTATACTGTTTTCATCCTGCCACTTTTGTACTTTTGCTTTTAAACCTCGTTCTCTTTTTCTGATGTCTTTATTTTCAAACTATGTATTGAGATTTATTTTATTCATTTAAAATAAAGAATAAAACACTTTATGAAAGAAGCGTAATGTCATCTATGCATTTGAGATACTAGTTTGACTGGACTATGCACAATGGCTAAAGGATTCTATTTGGTATGCATATCCCAAAATGCTGCTTGATTTGAGGAGATAACGTGATGCCTCCGGGTAGCTAGCACCAAATTCTCTTGTGACGAGACGCAGCAGCAGAGTAGCAATGCAACACAGGCAGTGGAAGAGCAAATTTCATCTCTTGATCCACGGTAGGCTGTCTACTTAAACTTCCAAGTGGATGCTAATAAAACTCATTAAATCTAAAATTATGAAATGAGTCCATAGAAAGGTGTTAAGAATGGAACTGGATATATCTGAAGGAGTGACTTGTGCTGTTATCCATTTAGAAACTAATCTGTGTGTGTTCGTTGCCCAAGATGAAAAATCATCATCGGGGAAAGGTATCAAGTGTAACAGGTGGTGGGAGTTAGAAAAGCTGTCCTGGATGTTCTAGGCGCAAGCTATCAGTCACGATGACATGCGCTACTGCAGCCACCAAAGTGCGTGACGCTGGCTGAGCAGCAAGCCTGCACTTACGTCCTCACTGACTTGCGCTTCTGTGTACCTCCTCCCCTCCCCTGTTCCTCTGCTCTTTTGAGGGTGAGCTGTGGAAAAATTTTCCAAATGTTATCAAACCTATTTGGAAGAGGCCGGACTGCCTGAGTTCAAATAGCTTCAAGTAGCTATAGATGTTCTATACCTCAAAAGTAGTTCCTGCTGTCTGATTTCAAACAAAGCTTGAAGTTTTGTAAAAACAGTTTGAGCAGAACACTACCAAAAAAACCCCTTCCCAGTTGCAGTGCCCTGGAACTAGCCAGTGACGTGATCCCTCCTGTTATTCACATGTTCTAACTGTCCCCCAAAAAAGAGCTTGCTAGATCATTCCCTTCAGGAAATCTGTACTGTTATAAAGCTTGAATTTCATGAAATTATGCTTAGATTTCCAAGAGAAACTTTTTTTTTTAATTGGTTCCCCCCCCCGTTTATTTCTCCCTTCCCCATGCATTTGTCACTTTCAATCAGTCTAAGCACCAGGAGACAGTTAAACTAAGGGAATAGACTAGGATTCATAGTTCATTACTGCTTTAGAATAAGTAAGCTTTCCCATCAGCATTGGTTTAAATATAGGACATTTATTTTTAGACTGGTACTGGTAAGTGATTGATGGTTGGGGGTGCAGATCTTCAGCTGGTTGTTGCATTCTTTGAAATAATGGAGAGGCATAGCGGTTGTAAAAGCTGATGGCTTAATAGGCCCCAAATTCATCTTTATTTGCAAATAGTTTCTGTGTTAGTTACAAATCAAGTTCCTGCATACAGCCTGCTTCTAATTCTGAGCCGTGGAGCTCAGCTGTGAGGCTGTATGGCTTGGTTAGTGCTCCTTCAGCCCATGGCAAACCCCTTTCCCAAAGCCCCTCGGAATCCCCGTATCCAGCATGGAGCGATTATACTGGGGAAATCCGAGGGCTTTGCCTCAGGGTGCAGCTATGGGGGTTTCAGGACGTCTTTGAGAAGATGCTGTTCTAATTTAATAAGAAAGCTTTTCTTCCATTGTTCAGAAATTCAAGATGTTCACTAATAAGAGAGTCTATAAATGGAAAATGCTTTGCTCTGGGCAATGAAGCTTATTTTAGCTGAGGAAATTTCAGTTTTACTAGCTTGTAAAAGTCCTAATTGGCATTATTAAATCCCAACCTCAAATGAAATACAATAATTTGCAATGAGATTGCCTGAAAATTTGGCTTCTGAACACATACTGTTCCCTTCCCCCTTTTAATTGCTACATTTCTGTATTTTGATGTAGAGGAAATTATCTGATATTCTATAATTATTGTCTGCGCTGCACTTGGGCTATAGTAAAAACACATTGGCTGCATTTGTTCCTGTCCTTGTATTGGTTTTTTTTAGGAAAGACAGGAAGGCTGAATAGGTAATAAAAAGTAGAAGGTGTTCTACCTTGCCAGTGTGCAACAACTGTTAGGCTGTTTGGTGGAGAGAATTGGTACAGAAAGCAGATAGTATCAGAAGAAGGAAATCTAAACAGCCGTCCTCAGGCATGCCTCTGTGGGGTTGAAACTGCTTCTTGGGAGACTGGGTATTTTGGTAACATCTAAATGCCTTGAATGAATTGGGGCCTCATTAGTAAGTATCATTTAATTAAGGAATGTATTCCCTTTTGGTTTCCTAAAGTAGGTGACTTGAATATTTCTTTAAATGTCAGCAGTTGTCCCAGAGGAATTTCTATCTTAATAAGAGATGTAGCATTGACTGTATTTTAAAATAAAGGAAGACAATCTAGGATAGCAGTGATATGTGCTTCAATTGAAATAGCATTAGCCAAATCACCCTCCGCCTAATCCAAACGCTGAGCAGACGCATCTCCTACAGCCACGGCCAGTGTGCTGAGGTCCACGCATGGCCAGGACATCTCCTTTTGGTTGGGCTTCACCCCAAGAGCTGGCTCAGGGGTGACCCAGCCCTACACAGAGAACCCGGTCAGAACAGAGAGCAGAGCAACTCTACCTGAGCTTTGGCCGACTTGGATGGCTTTTGGCCATGTCATGCTAACGCCTTCTATTTACCAGATTTTTTTCCGTGTGTAATTAGTGACATTTTATGCCATCTGATCCCTTCATCACCAGCAGGGCTGCTGGTAGAGCAGAGCTGTCTATTTACTTATTTATTTGTTTATTTTGCTAAGAGCATTGGATAAGCTGATGAAAAACCTACTAGTAATTCTCAACCTTCAAGTCTGTGTATGAAGTAGAGCAGGCAAGAGCTGCCCAGTATCGTCAGTGATTCACTAGGTCATGCTCGTAAAAGGTACAGGACTGGATATATGATATTTGTCAGGAAGCAGAAGAGTAAAGATGTATTAAAGCTTGAAAAAGCAACCTGTTTTAAATACATGAAGGGTTGTCAAGTTACTGTCTTGTTAATGGGGGGAGGAAAGAGAACCTGTGCTCAGTCAGCCTGCACTAATGCTGCCAGGCAAATCAAAATTCTAGCACCTTGTTATTCCTGGCACATTTTAATAAGCAAATAGCAGCTAAACAGTGTATTGACAGTCAGGGCAATTACACAGACACAATTTATAACATAACATAATGAGTTTGGGGTTCCCCACACGCACTTCTGGGATCAGATTAACCGTTGAAACAGTACAAATGGAAAGCCCAGAAATAACATTCTGCAGGGGGGGGCGGGGAATACAAGGTAGGACTAGGAATTTGCTATATATGGAAAAAAAAATCATACAGATTTACAAACCAGTACAATAAATGGTCCAGTTGGCAGGTATCCTTTGATTTTTTTATTTTTGTAGCTCCACAGAAAAAGCATAGCCCATTTGTGCAGGTGAGATACAGAGAACACTGTTGTGTTACGTCCACTGCTACTGGTTCTGATAACTTGCCCTCCCCCTTCTTTTTGTGTGTGTGTGATCATCTTTTGTGGAAGCATCACCGAAAAACATGTCAGGGCTCTGGCAGTTTGGAAATCAGTGTCCACCTTGATCTTTGAATATCGCTTCAATCTGGTCATTGAACGGATTCTCCTTTCCAAGCACTTGAGGCCATTCACGTAGCGCCTTCTCCCAGGTAATGCTTGTTCCAAGGGCTGCAGCAATCTGCAAACACCACAAATACTATCAATTTCTTGTCCCTCTAATGTCGCTGTTTCATGCCAGCGCTTGGGAGACCCCACCAGAAAGGTGACTCCCCTGTATAGCCATGTGATGGAATGCAACCTCTAACCACAGAAAATAGCCCGCTCCAGCTGCTTGAAAGGGGGAAAATCCTTCCAAACAGTAAAAATAAGGTGAGGACCATATATCTGCACCTCCCTGACCTGTCATTCAGTCTGTTGATAGTCTCTAACTGCTTCCTGATGCCTATGATGTCTGGTCCATAAACTTCTATTCAAAAGCCCTAGAGTCTGATTTTCTTTTTTTTTTTTTTTTCCCCCCTCAAAGGTATTTTGACAGTATTTCAAAAGCACTGTGTGGATATAATGCATAAAACTCTTGCAAGCCCAAAGGAGTTCCTGCTCCTAAATGCCTCTGATACTTCTAATAAGTATTCTCTCTGCTAGCTGATACGGAAACCATGGTTGTTGAGGAAAAAGAGGTCCAATTATATCTAGGTTCAAAACTACCCAGCTCTGATGCTCTAAGTTTGGGCCTGCTGCTGGTTGTCTTCACAGCTTTTTTCCATGAGACCTGCAGAAGTGCTGCAATAGCTTTTCTCCTTGCTATCAGAATCACTCTATCTTTCAGAAGAGTTTTTTCCCTAGACGTTATGTACCAAAGAGAAATTGTATCCGCTCTATTGCCAGGGTGAAAAACTTCAGGGGTAGGAGAAAAGGGAAGGGAGAACAGCGTGATTCTCCTTTAACCAAGTTTTCATACCCTGCGAATGCTTTTTTATTTTAATTTCTGATCCACAGTTATATTTTGCTTATATGGTAACTCTACTTTCAATCCTAAAACTCGCTCTGACATGGAGTATAATTTTGAGGCTTAAATGAGGCTAACAAAGTATTTTTATTAAGGACCAAGATGGGTTTAGAAAATCAAACTATTTGAATACTGATGTTTCAGAGTTTGGGAACAGACTGGAGCCTTTGGAGAATTTTTATGCACTTCTTTTAAAATCCTGTGCTTTTTGAAAGAAGCTGCCATGATGGGTCAAGAGACAAACTTTCTTTTATTCAGAGCAACTGGGACAAGGGAGAGGGATGGGGAGATTTTGCAACAGCATGTTTTCTCCTGGTCAAAATTTTTAATGTGACCAGATGTGGGTTTTTTGGGACACCCTGTGGCTGCCAGAGAGCTGACACCAGCCTCTGCCAGGGCGATCCATTCTGGCATGATTGTTACCAAACCTTCTTTACAAGTTCCGAAGCCTTCCATACGTGTTTTAGTAGAGTTGGTTGGTTTGTTTAAAAAAAAAAAAAACAACACCCTACCATCTTTGCATGGTGAACCCTCTGCAAAAGTATCACTGGAAGTATGCTTTAGTGTTCAGATTACTGTTGACTGGAATTTATGGTGTATGTGCTTAGACTGCCCTAAATTATGTAGGTCCTACGCGCACACCATTTCATGTGGTCCTAAGGTTTTGCTTAATTACTCTGGATGAGCAGCATGGCACAGAGAATGCTTCATGATTCTAGGAATCACTTTTCTTGTAGGTCTTTTTTAAATTCCAAAGCTCTTGTGCTTTGAGACCTGCTACAATTTGTACATTTTTTGCAATTAATTTTTTGTGAGGATGACAACCCTTGAGCAATATTTTGAAGGAAATATTACCTATTCCTCACAGAGCCCTGGGTGACTGCGACTGGGAGGTGGCTGTGTTATTTCAGCAGCTTTTGGCTATTTATTTCCTCCTCCTGCACCAAACCGGTGATGGGCATGCCTCTCAGCAAAGTGCAAATACCCAACTGATCAGATATGCGTCACTCCAGCTTTTTCTCTTTTTTTTCCCTGACTGGAATGTGCTTTGCTATGTCTTAAGGAAAGAGAAAAGGGAGAATCTAATCACGCTCAAGCTGTGCTTTCCTGACTGTACATAATCATTAAGAATCTTCCAAGCGTCTCAGGTTCCAGTTTGTGATGCTCAGGGCTTTCGCGTTCTCTCTGGTAACTTCATAAAAGCAAGAAATGAAGCCATTTATGAAGGATCCTGTTGAAATGCATGGCTCTGTCATCCAAACAAAGCAATCAGCTGTTCTAGAGAGCAGTAATGTCCTTGAAGCCATCTGGTACTCAGAACGGTTTGCAGTGAGATTTCATAGTAAGGGAGAGATGCTGAAAAAAATGTCCCTGGGCTTCCACTACAGTCAATGGGAAGAGAAAGTCAGATTTCTTCCAAGGACAATCGAGCTGGATTTTGGGGAACGGTGCCTCAGAAACAGCTCTAGAGGGGATGACTGAGTGAGGCACTCTGCTTTTAGGTGTCAAAAGTAAATGGTGTGAGTTTCCTTCACCTACAGCCTGAGTTGGGTGTTTTGGAAAAAAAATTAATGGAGCCCAATTTTAGCTTTACTTAAGAGGAATGCAGTTATGCCAAAAATGAGTATTTTGTTTGCAGCCTTCTGGTTTGCATTTTAATAAAACCATGCAGAGAAACCCCCCAGCCCCCCTGAAATTTGCAGTAAGGGAATGTAGTTCTGAGCCTGGCTAAACAAATGAGCACTTGGTGTTCACCCCTTCCTACAAGGGTTTTTAAATATAAAGTATTGCCTGGAGTGAGAATTATGGAGGCTAATTTTTCCTGCCTGAGTTTCCTAACCTACCCTTTTTCCAATGCATGAAAAACCAGAATAGATCTATTGGGAAAAGGGGAGTGTTGCCTTTTTTTTCTTTTCCTTCTCCTTGCAATGCTAAATACGCAACTCTCAGGTAGGGAGGTTTAATTCCCTTCCACCTCCTTCCTGTATAGCTGGATATACGTGCTGACACCTGCTTCTGCCATGTTTATAGCAGATTTTTTTTTTTTTT
>VXBL01008144.1:614104-626606 GCA_013400195.1 Aramus guarauna | reverse complement strand
TTAACTTAAAGAGCAGATAAATGGCAGATGAAATCCAGGGGCAGACACCAGACACCGGCTTATCCTGCCTACTGCTGTATCGTAACGACGAGGGATTGCGGCACCCTTCCAGCTCACCCTCAGCAGAGAGGGGCACTGCGGTTCTTGTATCCCAAACTCCGAAGTTTCTCGGCATCTGAAGGCAAGAGCTAAAATGTTTATGCTTGTCTTGGAGTGCTGCTCAGCTCAAAAACTTGTGAATATTTGTCAAGTGCTTTGTCATCCTCGGGGAGAAAATTCAGTAGAAATGCCCAGGCTAGGTCTTATCTGTTGTACTTATTTGTCAAGCTGTACGTGAGGCATGAGGAATAGCTGCAGAGATTGAAGTAAGAGCTCCCATTCACTTGACGAGCTGCATGGCATCAATCCTCTCCAGCTAGGCAGCTCCATATGGTATGTAAACCATACCTGGCCAGAGGCATTCACTTTGGTAGAAAGTAAAACTTTAAATAAAACTAGTATGAGGAGTGAGTGAATTGTTTATCATCTCTCTCAAGCGTACTCTTAAATATCACTCTCTGCTCACAGTTCCCCTTCTTTTTATTAAGACAGCCACTCTTTCGGAGCAGAGTGCTACGTCTCAGTCCAAATAGTGGTACCTCGATAACAGACCTCTGTATACTAGCAGGAAAAGAAAAATGGAATTAAAGCAGTGGATGTTTGGATAAGGCTAATTAATAAATCCTAGAAGGGCAATAACTCGCTTGAAGTGAGGCATATCTACAGCTGGCACCTTGAGTGTAGGGGAAAATGTACCTATAAAAGCATTAACGTCATCCTAAAAGCAGGAGGGGGAGATCATAACCACTGCAGGATGCCAGGTCCAGAGGGAGTGAATTACGGCAGTGCTCGGCCGGATCCAGCAGCTCAGCACTTCTGGGGGCTGTGTGTCGGTTTGCAGCTGTTCTTCAGTGCCCTTTTGTAATTTTCTTTTGGCTTAGGCAGGATCTCTTCAAGATAAATACTTGTTGCCTTCAACTCTGTGCTACCTTCCAGCTGCTGGTGGGATGCGGGATGTGGGCAAGAGCCTGGACGAGAAGCCGTGATCTGGCAAGCCTGGCTCCCTCGGTGGTCTGTTGCTGGGGGCTGTAAGAAGCCTCAGGCCAGCCTCAGGGTAAGATATAAAAATAACGCGAAGACCTTCTCTTCCTCACTTCAGAGTGTTCGTATTGCACAGTTTCCCCAGATGGCAGGGTTGAGAATGAGGTTCGTTTCATCACTCTTTCCACTCTCATTTCCTTTGCCAAGTTTTCTCTAATTGCTTCTTTGCAAAAGTCCTGCAGCAAAAAAAAACAGACTCACTTTCTCCATGTTCCCAGGCTGCAAGCTCATACTTCCATGTGGCTGTCTCCTGGTGCCGTGTCGCAGTCATCGGGAATTTCTACTATGACGGAGTCCCTCTTTGAACAGCATGCTCTTTTGACTTGGTAAGGCTAAGCAAGTCACTGCATTGTTCCAGCTGACTGGCAGGTGTGTAGAAGATAGCAACTAAAGCACATATTTTGCCTCTGGACTTCCCTCTTCAGGTCTCCCCCGGCTGAACCGACAGCACAGACAACGAGGAAGCTGCTGAAATGTTGGAATCCATCAGCACTTGTAATGCACACCTGTCAAAGGTCTTCTCCGTGGACTGCTCTTTCCCAGCATGCCAGACAGCATCGCATCAGGTTATTTGGTGATGGGGGTGTCAGAGTCAACATATGTGGGGTGTTAGGTCACATCATAAAAACGGTCCATAAATTCACCCTGTGCTTTTGAGGAGGGGGAGCTGCCCAGCGGCACTGCCAGTGGCTGGGCAGCACAGCGGGCTTGCATGGCTTGGTTGTGCCGGGATGGAAGAGTGCAGACAAAGGCAGCAGTGCCCTGGGCAACAGCTTCCTCCAAACTGCTCTCGCCGTGGCACAGAGCTGGTACCACGCACCACAAAAGCATCACTGAGGAATGTCACTCCTCCTTCTCCCAGCTGCCGCCCAGACCTGCACCCCTGGGCAGGGCAGGGATGTTGGGAGTGGAGCTGGCTGCTTGGAGGACATGTTTCCCGCATAGCAGCAGGTGGGAAAAAACTTCTGGACCCATTGCTAAGTATTTGGGATGGAGAGCAGCTGCTCCTGCTGTCAGGCAGAGCCCTCTGGCAGAGAGGAGAAAGTCACCTCCGCTGTGATTTGTCCCCTCGTAGTTTAGCCCAGCCTAACTCTTGCTCCAAGAGTCAAGATTGAAAAGCATGGGAAACAGGAGTGGTCTTTGTTTTCAGGACCTTCCCACTGCCCCATGTTGATTTAGCGGCTGGGGGTGATCGCATTGCAGCCGGCAGGAGAGCCCCGGTCAGGCTGTGCCCGCCGGCGTGAGCCAGGGCTGCTACAGGCTGCACGCCGGATTTCAGCTCACGCATGATTTTTCTCAGGGCGGGGTGGGGAAGACTGGCTCCTGCTTTGCTTTGTGTATGCGTGTGAAATCCAAAGCTAGTGTATAGAAAACCAATTGCCTAGCTTTGTAGCTGATTGCCGAACATGCTCTCTCCACGTGTTTTACAGAGTCAGAAAAAACTACTTTGATGTGAATATGGTGGGAACCAGGCAACCTCACGCTAGGTTATCGAACCCAAACAAGGACTTACACTGGAGCAGCTGCTTCTCCTTCCCTTTCATTTATCTCTGACTGTAAACCTTCCCTTGCCACCCATCCTTGGAGGCCAAGCAAGTGGGAAAAGACTTCTTCATAACGTGTAGCCACAGAGCATAAAGCAATTTAAATGCAGAGCTTCAAAAAGAAAGCTTTGTTCCAGGCTGCGATGGGGAAACCTGTGGCCTCAGAGGCTGCAGGGTCATCTTGAGTTTTCGCAGTGCTGCACTGCTGCCCCGATCCCGCAAAATTCCCACAGGTGTTTGAGCAGGCAGGTAGCCACCCTACGCGGCAAGGATCTGGTTTTGGGGCTAAAGACCTGTTTGGCCAGAGTACCAGTGAATGAGAGAAAGAAAGCAGCAGCAGATCTTCCAGGAGCTAGAGCAGAACGCAGCCAGCTGAAACAGAGCTGTCTGCACCGGGGTCAAAGCCATTGCCTCTTTTAAAAGAGAAATCCCCCAAACCTGCATCCCCCGTAGTGTGCTGACTGGGTGCCTCAGGCAGCAACGGGTGCTGCCATCCCCCCCTGCTCCCCCCCTGTCTCCTGGGGACGGGTTTTTACCTGGCTGGGGTGGAAGCCATCGACTGGTTCGATCAGCTGCCAGGGCTCACCTCCCATCTTGCGCCACTCCTCAGCCGCTGCGAACAACGAACAACGTAAGCAGAGGGGTTATCACCAGGGAGCACGTAGGCGCCCGCCCGCAGATGTACTCCCCTCTTCCTCAAAGCGCCGACGGTATTTTTAAGCACACGGTGGCTCTGCATGAAGATTATGATAATTCATATAAAGTTGTCAGAGCCAATGTTGTGTACAATCCCCTCTCCTCAGGGCAGTATTTAAGGCTTTATTGTTAATTTTTTTTCCTCTGCAATATTTATACGAGGAAGTGCTTTGAACATCAGTGATCGCAAAACAATTCACTTTCCCTCCCAACTAAGATGGATGCTGTAGCAAGTAAAGCTGTAAATTATTTAATACTGATTTAATACCTTTGCATTTCCCATTTTAGTTGCATCTTCAGCAGTGCAAGAAAATAAAGAGATAAAGAAAAACAGTGCTTTTTAGAGGAAGGGATGGTAACACAATATTCACATGGGCTGACGTCTGCAGGAATAGACTGTCATTTTCAGTTACTTCTCTTCTGAGAGGTCTTTTTCAACTCCAACTTTTGAATTACATAAGCATGACATTCAATGCAAATGATGCTGTGCTGCAAGCCCCAGAGCCATTAGAGAAGTAAAAAAGCTTTCTCTCTTCAAAAGGGCTGCGCAGTGATCAAACATGGGACTAGTGGGTATGGCATTAACAGACTGTAAATTCAATAATTTCTTTTATAATGACAGATTAAGAATCCTTAATAGCATTTTGCAGGCGTTCTGTCAGGAGGAAAATATTCTCCATCCAGGCACCACAGGTCTGATCTAGACCCCGTGCTGTTTGTTGGACCCTGGCTATTGGGTCAAAAAGTGATGTCTGGTGATGTCTGGGTCCCCATACTAACTTTTGATTTCACAGAAGGGCGATATTCCCGCTTTGACTATAGAAACCTACTAGCGATGCTTTAGCCACCACAGAAAGTAACCTGTTTCAAGAGCTTGGAGCTTTGTTTCAAATGTGCACCATGTTGGGCACAACTCATTCACCTTAGATTACACCATGGAGTGCACATATAGACGCACAGACTGAGCTTGCCTAACTCCTTATACATGATGTTATACGTTGAGTATGAGGCCATGTATTGTGTTTTACTTTGTAGATAGACTACTGTTCCATTGCCAGAAATAGCAGAGAAGTAACTAAGATAAGTAAGGGTTATATCAAAATAAGTGAATTTAGACTGTTATACTTGACCTCCAAAAATCCGAGAGCAGTTGAATAAATACCGAGTATGTCCACAGTTTGTCTTAAAAGTGCCTATTGCCTTGGCTAGACTACACTAGCGCTTGCTTCTGTTTATTGCACTGCTTCTTAAAGGAACCACTAGGTTCTTCAGCCAAAGGCAACACCTGAGCTTGAACATCCATCTAAATCTAGAATAAATGCTACTATATTCAAATTTTACTCCAAGAAAGCTGGGAGCTGCTATGTATATATATGCCCAGGCCAGCCTGAAATCAATGTACTCATCACAGTGTGCAACCACCGCTAAATATTTGATGTCTGGAGAGTTTAGGGGAGGATTTGCGCTTGCTTCAGAAAGAGACCAGAAAAGTAGGTCAGCAGCCTTAGCTGGCTTTTGAGCACACTCACAAACTGACAGCTTTCCTGACGGCAAGCTCGAATTGTTGGCTCCAGGGCTGCAGGAAACTTTGCAAACTGTCTTTCAGAGCTGATGTTTGTATGTGCATGTGTGATTTTGTTTACTTCATTTATTTAACGCGATGTAATCAAGAACAGCAAATTATATTAAGATGTTTCTTTTCGTGAAAGCAAATAAATTACCTAAAGTTAGTCATTTAACTTATTAAAGTAATTTGCCTACCCAGCAGGTAGTTTGTTCCAAATCCTAATGACTTGTTAAATATTAAGTGGCTGAGGCAAAAGCCGCAGAGAGACTTGGACATCCTGAAACTCTGTGCTACAGTGTCGACCTTGACTGTGGAGCCCGCCCCTCTGAGCTAAAGTTTTGGACAGAAAGATTCCCTCTCTCATCCTCCCTTCTTCACCTCCTCCTCTGTATGGTCTGCATGAGACCCAGAACCAGCTTCCTGAATTGGGTCATGTAGGATAAAATGAGTTTGTGAATTTTGATAGGATTTGGCTGCAAAATGAGATTTTTTGCAATAATCTTAGGTGCCTTGGCAGCTTCGTGCTTCCAAGGACAGCCAGGCACTGATGGGGAGAAGCGTTAGAGATGTACCCTTTGAAGTATTGCCAGGGTGCTTCTGTCCCTTCGTGGCTCCGGTTTTAGCTCTCTGCATGCTGGGATTTAAAATATAGTCCCCAGGCAAAACTTTTCAAGAAAGACCAATGTGGAACTACCTCTCTATGTGAATATAAAAACAAAGAAATGCAGATCAGGGTGGGGTTTTCCCCCCCAGTTATTATATTCTGGTTTTGAAATGTAAAAAATCTTGCTATGGGGGAGGGCCCCCAGGTGGCCAGGGCTCAAGCGCCTGTCCCGTGAATGGAGGCTGAGGGATGGGGATGGTCCATCCTGGAGAAGAGCCTATGAGGAGGTGATGAGGATGGGGCCAGTCTCTGCACAGCAGTGCAGGGGGACAGACAACAGGCATAAGCTGAAATGTGGGAGGTTTAGGCTGGACACAGGAGAAAAAGCTGTTTTCTTACTTCCCCATCACTATCTAAATACTTGAATATGTTGTTTGGTCCTTGTTACTCCTCGAGGAGCATAGGGCTGCAACAACACTATGCCACCGAACCCGGTGGGACAGTGTTGTTGCAATTTCTGTAACAGATTTTGTTTTTTACATGATTGGGTTGTGAGCCCAAAACACTTGAATATGTAGCCCACCTCAATCCCTCACCTCATTCTGCTCCTTTTTTTTAAAAAAGAAAGTGTGACGGAGCTGGGCTGATGCTGGGTGATGCCTCAAGCTGGACCCATGCACATCTCGTGAGGGAAGTGGAGCTGAGAGGGATCCAGGGATGGGTGTATGTCCCCAGCCCCACAAGGACACTGTCCATTCATGCTCACAGTAATGAGGAAAAGTTTCTTGCTCTTTAGGGTTTTTTAAAGTGTCAGTTGCAGAAGGAAGTGATTTAGGTAATGTGCTTACCTAATATCATTTAAGATCACAGAAGGATGAGTTTTGTAAGCTCTTCAAGTCAAAAGCTACAGTAGTATGCAGGTGCTTAAGGAAGCATAGGAAAAAAGCCAGTTCTTCCTGGCAGAGGCACTTCTACTTTTGAAAACAGCGAGTTAAGAGAGGGTGGCTGTGGTATTCAGGCAGGAAAACTGGCTGAGAGAAGTTCCTGAGGCATGGTTCATCCCAGAGGAGGCAATGTAAAGCCCAGTGAATGATGTAGTACACTACAGCTCATGAAGACCACCTTCACTGTTGCAAATATGCCATCTCCAGCCTAGATGACCCGCTATAAAAGCAATGATCAAAAATAAAACTGAATCTTATGGACTGAGATAGGTTTGAGATTTCTTTTTTTGTTCATCAGCCTGAGAAGCTGCAGTGGACAAGCAGGAGGCATTTTTAGCAGATGCTCATCTTGCTGTCCCTGTTGCCTTATCACCAACACCCCCTGCCACCCAAGTGCAAATGGCCAGTGTGCTGTGCACCAAGGTTGTGGGTGCTGGGAGCAGCGGGGAGGTTGTGGTCCCCAGCCTGGTGGTGGGGTCTTGTCTCGGCAGAGGTCCATGGTTACCCCAGCCAGGGAAGCCAGGAGATGGCATTAAGGGTCCCCACTTGGCCCCAGCCCTGCCAGCAGGGTCACCTAGGCTGGTGGCAATGCTGCCCTTCTCCCAGTACAGAGCTAAAACATGAGGATCGTTATTAGAAGCCCAGCACTTGACTAAATGCTTCATGAGAAAGATAGGAAAAAAAGCAACTTACTTTGTCTCAGTGGGAAATCCATGTAGAAAATATCAAAGTTGGCAAATTTCTCAGATCTCGCTATTTCTTTCAGGACATTGGAAAGTTGTAAAGCCCTCTGTAAAAATCAAGCGATTTAATGACGATTCATTTCTACTCATGCTGCTTTGCATGGTTTCAGCTTTTGTCACTGATGCTCAGTCAGGAATTTGAAAGCTATTGTTGCCCTTTTAGCTGGGGAAAGGAGGTGAAATGGGGTTCTTCATCATAACATAGACTTGCATGAGCACCACCAGCCTTCGGGCTCTGCAGCTCACTGTGCAATACATCATTGCAGGTTACACTGAGGCCTCAGCTGATGTAATAAGTTTAATACAGCATATGGTTATTTTACTGGACACCTCTTTTAGTAGTGTCTCTATGCCTATATAAATATTCTGAATTTCTCAGTTTCAGAGGCTTCTTGATGAGTGGCAGCCCAGTAATTTCCATTCCTCTTAAAGAAAGCTGAAACTTTTCATGCAGGAAAAATGTTCTCCTTTCCCATCATCCTTCCTGCTACTGTGTTGTGGGTGCTGACGCTTATCTAGCCAGACCAAATTCTGCCCTTACTTTCAGCAGAGTGAATTACCTCCATTGAGCATCTACCTGACTGATATATCCAGTGTGATTTCTACAGCTGTAACAGAGATCAAGATCTCCTAAATATTTAAATTGTGCAGTTTGGATAATAACATAGACAATTAGTTTCAGACAGGGGCTCAGAAAGAAGATTAATTCATACCCTGCAGACATATGAATTGTTCATGGACAGAACTTGCATGTACTGTATGTTCTGTATTGTTGGTACAAATATATAAGCTGCAAGCCTGCAAAGATTTAGGAATGTGCTTAATTGTCTTCTCTGAAGTCAAGAGGGACAGGACATAAAACGAAACACATATGTAAGCCTTGGTGAAATTAAGGCCATATTTTTTGTTTACTGAATGCAAACATTAATACAACTATACACAGGGATGATATCTTTGACAATATGTGGTTACTGCCTCTTTTACATGGCTGCAGGGAAGTGCTGGGATTAAAAAATCAGTTTACGCTATAGGGGAATAAGTGGCTGATTCTATGTGACATTCACTTCTGCAGCCAGATTTTTAGGGTGAGTTTTAAGACATCTCTGTTCCGTCTGTTCCCATTCCTGTGCTGAGCCTGGATGCTCCTTGGTCACACCATCTGGTGATTAAGTCCGCAGAAATGTGTCTGAGGAAGATTAGCACAAATCCCAGATGAAGACAGGGTAAGGCTCTTGCTCTCAGGACCTGCTCCCGCTGCCAGGGAAGCCTATGCGGTTGGCTTTTCATACTCACGGCTTCTTGATTCACAAGCCTTTCCTTTCTTATCGGGTACATTCTCTCCTTAAAGAACATGAACCTGAACAGTTTTATCTCAGGGAGATTCCATCCCTTGAGAATAAATTTGGGCAGCTGAGAGGCTGGAAAGGGAATGCATTTACAAATCCCTTAACTCAACCATGGTGCCTCCCAGAACCTGAGAGGCGTTTGAAAGGATGGCTAAGGATGTCCGCATCTTCTCCGCGCCTTTGGAAGAAAAAAGCATGCCTCTGTCTTGCCTTTGAGATACTAGACTTGTATCCTCAGACACAGGGACAAACTGGAGGAGCGTCTGTGCATGATGTC
Source organism: Aramus guarauna (assembly GCA_013400195.1). NCBI lineage: Eukaryota > Metazoa > Chordata > Aves > Gruiformes > Aramidae > Aramus > Aramus guarauna. Next base: position 617,745 of record VXBL01008144.1, on the reverse strand, counting down.
CATCCTGTTGCAGCCTCGTTGAGACTTACCTCCGAGGTCAAATTCCTGAGGGTCTCGTTGGGAGTCAGCCAGCCGCTGCAGGGGCTCACCTGGGCAGGCACGGGGAGTGGGGCTTTAGCAGCGGGCTGAGAGGAACGGGGGGCTCGTAAGCTACAGCCGGAGACCTTACCTGGAGGCAGTCGAGGAAAGAATAAAGTTGACTGTACGTGACGTCCTTGTTCAGCTGCCCTGCAAAGCACAGAGAGGGAAACTTCATGTGCCTGATGGCCAAACATAACTTCATTTTGCAGGTCTGTGCATTCCCATGCATTAGACCCCTCGGTGGGGAGAGGCACCCCGGGATCCCTGTCATCCCCCAGGTTACCCTCCCACCTCCAGAGCCGGGCTGCAGCCAATGGCACCGACACATCCTTCCTGCTAAGGCACCCGTGTCCCCACAGCATGCAAAGCTGCTTTCGCTCCTCTCACACCCCACTCTGGCCTTTCATGGGTGCTTCGTCTCACGTGTGGGGTTAGTCATCACAGCCTGCACCCATCTCCGAAGTGCGCGACTGATATTTTATCCACTAACGCGTCTCTCACCCTCCAAACAAACGCATGGGGTTGCAGAGCTGAAGGGAAGATTGAAGGTATATACTCTGAGTTTCGCATTTACCTCGGAGAGGTTAGCCTTAAAAAGGGAGGAACAATTTTGCTGTCATGGAGGGAAGTGGATATGCTTGTGTGGGTGAGCAAATTCAGACACCAAGTCAAACATCCAGCTGACATTCCCTAAAATTCACTGTGCTACACGATAGCCTGGCTTGCTGAGAAAATTAAGCATTTTCTTGACCTTTTTGCTTCTTCGGTAGCTACAGCCAAGATGGAAACTAAATAGTCGCTCAGCTCTCTGAGTTTGTAGCACATCAGGCTTCGTTATTTTTGCAGTGCTGAAACATGAGATTTTTGTTGTTGTTTTGGGAACTGCAAAGTATGATCTCTCCCAAGTGAAACGGGCTCCTCAGGTTGCTGCTGCCTGATATAGATGCGATTCCTGCCTATCTCACGGCTGCCCCATCACCCAGCAGCAGTATCACCTGCCTAGGGGGCAAAAGATGGGGACCTCAAAGATCTAGTGTCACTCACGGGTATCGGGGGTGTCCCAGACCCATGTACCCTGAAAGCATCAGGCCCTGGGATGGGCTGTCAGGGGGACCAGGGATTCGGCAGAAAGCCAGACCGACATCTGGCTGCGCCTGACTGGCAGCCAAGTGGGGAAACCTGCTTGCTATCCTCCGGAGGATCTGCCAGAAGTGATCTCTTGCTGCAAAACGTGTTGCTTAGGATTAATTGGGTCTCTCCAAGGCAAAACCAGCCCCTCTGAAAAATTTCCAACTGGTCCTATAGCTAATCACTGCTGATTTGGCTTCTGCCAAAAAATGCTACATGTTGTCTCTGATAATTAGATATCCAGTAGAGGGAACAGTCCCTGTGACTCAGGGGAAGAAATGTATTTCTGTGACTAAAAAATAATTATCACAGGCTCCCTCTGCCCCAAGAGGGACAATATTTTTCTTTCATTTTTCTTTTTTCTTGTTTCTCTTGATAGTAGTATAGTGCTTATTAGAGAAAATTGTAACAAGAAATAGAAATGGACACCTCAGACTTCCTGAGAAGAGGCAAGTACTTTTGCGGGGTAAAGTAACACGTAGTAGATAATGCAGAAGCTGCAGGGCCACTGGCAGTGATTGGGGAACCTTGGGGAAACCACGGCAGAGTCTGCTGAAAGCTCTAGTACCTCATGGTTGCCAAAATCACCTGAAGATGTAATCTACCATTTTAATGATGTGATTTAGCATCTCTCTCTCTCTCTTTACTGATGAGAACTAAGATGACAACCACTTTCCACCTGTTCAGATACAGGAGGGTGTCCTTTACCCAAATAAAAAGAAGAGCAAGATTGTGGTCTAAAATTTTGACAGCAGAATGGCCACAATGGTTCCTTGTACGCATATTTCACTGGAGAACAAGAGACTTACTCTAGATGTTTTGTATTTCTTTGTTACCTGCATAAAATATTTCACCTTCTTTATCTACTGTGGGGTGGTATCAACTTGCAGAGAAGAGGTTCTGCAACCAGTTTCCAAGCTTCCCCACCCCACAACCTCCTACATCCCCAGGGAAATGTTTCCATGCTGACCCCAGAGGCACGGCTATTGGACTAACCAAGGAGGTCACACGTCATCGTGTGTGAATGCAGCCCCCTCTGATGATGTTCCTCCTTGCTGCTTGGCATGGGATGAAGCCAAGGAGCAAGTGGTCTGATTATGGTCAGACCTATGGTTTCGTGCATACTCTGAGATGACAGGTTCCCAAAGGCAGCCTCCAAATCTCTGAAAACACTGCCCCAAAGCACCTTACAGCAACTGCATGCTGAGAGAATGTCCCAAAACATGGCTGCACATGGTGTGAGGTTTCAATCATCACACCTGTAGGTAGGGTAGGATGTGGCAGGCACCCAGCACTTGTGGAAAATTTATTTCTCTAATACCTAACCAGTCTTCTGCAAAACCCTGACTTAATCTTCTGTCCTGGACCATATCCACTTTTACCAAGACATAGAATCATAGAATCATAGAATCATCTCGGTTGGAAAAGACCTTTAAGATCATCAAGTCCAACCACATCCACCAGTCTGTGAGTGGAAGTCTTCACCAAATGTCCAGCTGCACCTGTAACAACAACCAGGATGAAGTGCAGGCCAGCCAGACACAATTCTGGGCCAAGACTGAGGCAGAATAGTTTGTTTCCACATCCACAGCATGTATGAAGCTGGGTTTGGAGCTGAGAGGGTCCGGCTTGGGGGACACCAGGCAGGTTAGGAGCCTGCTATCTAACTGCCCTGTCCTGCACTGTGGGTGGTAAGCTGGCTCTCCTACTTCTACTGCACAGCCAATATCTGTTTCATATTTCTCAGATTTCCTCCACTCTGTCAGGTTTGCTTGAAATTGTCAATAGATTCATAAATTATTCAGGGAGAGAAGGCAACACGAGCAGTCAGATGACCAGGAGGACCCTACAACATCTCATACTTACCTAGAGGATGGTATCTGTCATGCAGGTTATCCCAGAGAAAGCGGCCATCTACCAAACCTGTTAAAATCACATGGCTGCCATTTGGAAGACGTGAGTCCAGGTATTGCAGAGCTTGCATCACGTTGGAAAGCATTTCTTTGGGTGTAGTCATGTGAGCCAGTGTGTCACGGTTCCTGCAGAAGAAGAGGATGCCAACATCAGGTAATGTCAGGTAATACTGTGCTCCCAAAAAGGTACCTGAAACAGTGGAATTCTCTTCTTGCTGTTCTTCCACATAAGTTAGCTAAATAAAACCTTATCAAAATGACACTATGTATTTTAGTATCTCATTGTTACTGACAAAATCAGAAGTGATATAGAAACCTCCCTCGGTGTAACCCTTCTCCCTGCTAAAAACAGACAGATGCATCCCTTCTTTATAGAGTGGCCCCCTGTTGTGGGTTAACCCTGGTGGGCAGCTAAGCATCACACAGCCGCTCGCTTCTCCCCCACCCCCCAGTGAGAGAGGGGAAGAGGAAAGGAAGAGTAAAAGCAAGAAAACTTGGGGACCAAGATTCACAAAAAAA
>VXBL01008144.1:596569-614080 GCA_013400195.1 Aramus guarauna | reverse complement strand
AAAAAAGGGAAAAAAAAAAAAAAAAAAAAAAAAAAAAAAAAAAAAAAAAAAAAGTTATTATTCAATAAGCAAAAGAGAACTAGAAGAAGAGAGAAAGCAAGCAAAAGAAATGATGCAAAGGCAATCACTCAATCACTCATCATCTCCGATGCCCAGCCAGTGCCCCCCCCCCAAATCCCCTCCTCTTCGTTTTTATTCCTCAGCATGACGTTACATAGCATGGATTATCCTTTTGGTCAGTTTGGGTCATCTGTCTGGTTGTGTCCCCTCCCAACCTCTTGTGCACGCCCAGTCCATTCACTGGGGGGGCAGAGTGAGAAACAGAGAAGGACCCAACACTGTACAAACACCGCTCAGCTGAAAAAGTGTGTTATCAGTGTTGTTTTGGTCAAAAATTTAAAGCACAGCACCATAGGAGCTGCTAAGCAGAAAATTAACTCTAGCCTAGCCAGGCCCAGCACACCTCCGTAAAGAAAAAAGTCTTAGCTCTCCTGCTGGTTTTATTCCATAGTTTGCAACTGAGGTAGTCTTTATTTATGGTGCAGAGAACCGAATCAGAACCATGAAGACTATGACTACGCTGGTTTCCTATGGTGTTAAAAATCCATATAGAACTACTCTGGTAACCCTGGTGCCTTGCTCTTTGTAGCTGTTGCAGAGCATCTTAAGCCACTTGATATAAACCCAGGAACTTGCTTAGCTGTAGCCCTTAAAAGTCCGCTGCTTTTGGTGACTGCAAAGACATTGCCCGTGATGTACTTATCAAACTCCAGTCTGACATTCAACTGATCTAATGTCTACCCTCAAGTTTCATCAGGAAAATGATCTGTTGCCCTCAGGGGATGTAGGCTACTGCTGCACCTGGTTAAAAGCCTCCATTTTTTGGCTCTGAACAGGGAGAAATGGTGCTGCTCCACACACATGGCTTCAGGGTGTGGGGTGCCCTACAGACAAGGGGGGCTTCTTTCCCCATGGGTTGCTGCGTGTAGCTTACATTCAACATGCTCTTTGATTATGCCAGGTAGAAATATCTGAGGTAGCTTTGACTCTTGCGTATCATACGCCTCTTACTACAGCTCTGCAAGAGGTCAGGAGAATAGCGAGGGGTTTGGACAAACATGGGAGACTGGAGGGAGGAGGTATTTAAGATAAAATAGTCCTCAGAAATATTCATTAGGGTACGGGAACTGTGTCAGTGTCCCACATGGACTGAACACCCACGTTTTGTGGCTCACTGGCAGGCCTGAACCTCTTCAAGCCAGAGTCCCAGGCTCAGGTTTATCCTTCCCCTCTTGCATTTAGCTATAAATGCCACAGGGGGAGGAAAAATAAAATCCTGAAGTTGAAACAAATTTCAACTTATATAAGAAAAACAAACAAGCAAACCCACCCTAGGCTGCCTAGAGACCACTGCTCTAGTTATGTTATTAGAACAACCGCTTTATTACAGAAAAATGATTAATTCTTGGAGCACATCAACTTGTGTGGCCTTGCGTGGCATGGACCATGCACCTTGGGAAGCAGGCTCTCGTGGCAGTTTTGTTCCTGCCTCGGTGGTGCAGATCAGCTGGACCAAGGCTTTCAGAGAGAAAGCCTCAACACCTGCTGAGGAGCTGATCTCATTGCTCAAGAAGAAAAGTCAGGGGATGTCCTTCCACGGAGTGCATAAGGTTGCACTAACGTCCATCCTTATTGTTTTAGCGGTTCCCACATTTTCTCCTCGTGGGCTCATAGGGAAGCGATCACCTTAGTAGCCAGGAGGCTCCATCCAGGTCCTTTCCCTGGGAAAGTGTCTTAATCTTTTTCATGGCTTCCCAGGGGTAAGAAAAGAGCAAACTCAATGCTTGCAGTGCCGAGCGAGCTGCGGGGCAATCAGGGAGGATTTCTTGTCAGCGAACACTGTAGAAGCAGGAGCTTTCAAAAGTGTTGCTGTTGCATCTTGAGGCATTAGAAATGTTTGTGCTTCGGGTGAGCAGGTGGCGTGTGCTGAGCCCCATGTGGGAGACCCACGTTCCCTAGCAAGGATTTGGGATTCTTCAGTGGGCTGCATTTCACATGCAAAATAATAATTAGGCGAGTTCTCTGGGCCCAAATATTTATCTTAATGCAGTATGTGTTGCTGAAGCATTTCAGACTTTCTGGTTAGGGAGAACTGAAGAACAGCACTAAGATTCAGGCTTAACCTTGGACAGCCACCCAAGCAAGGTACTTTTGAGATAAGACTATGGTTTTTGCCCTTAAATTACTTCATTTTGCCTACAGGTGTTGCAGGACTTGATTGCAAAATACTGCTCTGATGTAAGGCCTCTACCGCGAGTAAACACGTCAGTATGAGCCAAAATTAATGACATTAATAACTCCACTTTCTCTCGTCATTCTCTGCTGAAGTCATGCGGATATTTCAGTGCGTTTCTTCACATTTCCTTTCCATGCCAGGCTATGAAATTAAAACCAATCGAGAAGCAAGCCATCTTACAGGCACATTTGTTTCGGGTTCTGCTGTCAGGACTTCAAGGTGCCTGGTGAGCACCAGGGGCCGTTGTGGTACCCTCATATAGCCCTCCCCAGTGACAGCCTTTGCCCACCTGGGACCTCTGGAAGCTGATGTTGGCCATGATTCATTGTGTCAGAGCATAGCAAGCGGACATTAATGTCAGGATTCTTGCTGCATTGGATCTGGGTATTTTAGGGAGCACTCCCTGCCCCCCTACAATGCACAAATACACAGTAATATCCTTGGATGTGCACACAGCTCCTGGATGTCCTAACACCACGGGTTACCCCTAGCTGTGCACACATATAGCACAGAGGGACCAGACAGCTTCGTGCAATCTGTGCAAGCTTTTCCAGCTCTCCCCTGCCACAGAGACCTCCTGTAGTCCTGTATAACAGGGTCTGGCATAGTCCAAACACAGCTCTGTGCCCTCCTTCTGCATGGGGCTCGTGGGCCAGGACTGCCACGTACTGCAAGGCAGCGACTCCTCCCTCCCCGTGACCCCAACCCAAATAAATACCCCCTGCAGCCAATGTTTCAGCCACACTTCTGCTTTCCAGCCGCATGCTGTTACATGCCCTGGGTTTGGGCCACTGGCATACGGGGCCAGCTGGTGAGCGAGCACACCACATGCACACACTCACGCACACCACGTGCATGTACACATAGAGCTGGATCCACAGTGCAGGAGTTCAGCTCCAGCTTGCTGCAGAGGGGTGGCATGCCTGGGACATGAGGGCTAGAGGTGTTGCATGCTCACGTACTATTTTTAGGGCCAGAGGGATGCAGCAGGGCTTCGGTGACAGTAGCATTATGCTCTCGCTGGCACCGGTGCTGCTTTGTACAAGTTCCCTTCCCAGTGGCTGTCGGCTCACCTCGCTTTGCTGCTGTCACCTTTCTGTTTGTTGCAGATGACAAAACTGCAAAGCTGGGAAAGAGAGGCTGGAGAAATGGTGCCTTACCCCAAATGCAACTAATATGTGCAACAATTGTACAGCATTTGAGACGGCTGGTGCTCGTTATTTTCTTGTCTGAATTTTTTTTGTTCCAGGTCTGTGTGTCCCACATTGTGTCCCACATTTACACCTCAGTGGGCTGAGAGATACCATTGCCATCTGTCTTTATTTTTCTACCCCCCCTGTTTGGACACCACAGTGTGGAGACTACTGGGAACGTGTAACACAGGCTGCCAATTTCATTATCTCTCTCCTCTACAAACATCCATATTACTCATTGCCCTGCTCTTTGCATGGGATGGAAAATCTGGCATTTTAACAATGCCTTGGCTAAGAGCTGTGTCTCCGGTGTGTTCAGCACACTGCTCTCTTTTGAAGGTAAAATACAGGATAAGGCCAGAAGGGCTGTATTACTGCAGTTAAAAACTGTCCTTGAAGAGGTTTTTATTTGTCAAGTCCTAGGTCTGAAGTCAAGCCCATCGGATGCTCTGTATTCTCCGTAACCTCTGTGGGTACATCAGAGCCAGGGCAGCTACACACAGTGACCGGATGCTGAAAAAATCTCTGTCGGCTGTACATCCCACTCGATGGAAACAGCATGGAAACAGTATGTTGCTACAGAAGCTGCAGCATCTTTCCTTGCTGTAGTCACAGGGATCACTACAGCCTGATAGCCTCTTTTGATGTTGCAAATGTTTTGGAAGAAAACAGACAGTAGAGAGAATTTGAGCAGACAAAAGTGTCTCTGCCAGGTAATGGATGCTGGGATAAAAAGACAGCAGAGTTTCAAGTAATAAATACTGGTTTGGAACATACAAATGGGCGAGGCAAGGCCAAAAGGGTTTATATTTGTGGAAAATTTCTTTTTACTTCAGGCAAGAATAGAAAGCAGTGTTAGAGACAGGGGAAGTGAAAGGAATAACCTGCAGAATGATGAACAAAACAAAGGAAAAAGAGGTGCTTTTAGCAAAGCCAGTGAAACAGCAGAATTGAAATATGTACACAACAGAGCCTGGGCCAAGACTGGGAGAAGACACCTTAAAAGTCTCTGTAGCGGGAGCCACGTACTTCAGCGAAGGTGCTATTTGGGAGGAACTCATCATCCTGGGGGTGGTTGTAATGATACTTCCATAAGCTTCTCAATAAACAGATGCCCAGGACAGTCTTGTCAGCAAGTAGCAGGAGGTCTGTGACTGCTTTCCCACTCAGTTGAAGGGTGGTGGCATTACTTTTGAGGATTTGTGCATTCTTCCCATAACAGGAAGGTGGTGCTGAGGGCAGATTTGGCAGTTCTGGGCAGGGGCGCGGAGAGAGCACCAGCACCAGAGGGAGATGCCAAGGTGAAGATTTCATGGGACGTTATTCCTGCGTGCTGCCTGCATGTGGCCAGGGAGGTGGTGGTGCCAGGAAAGGACTTCAAAGGTGGTCCCTGTGGTCCCACTTCTGCCCCGGCTGCAGTGGCAGGAAAAGCCCTGCCTGGCCTTTGGCCATCCCTGTCTGCAGCGCAGCAACCGACGTGCAAAGTTTCAACCCAAGCACTTGCTGTTAAGCAAAGTTTTAGGATACCAAACCCAGGATATTTTAATGGCAAAGTCTGACAGGCTGCATAATAGCTCCAACTTCATTATACAGCCTGCAGGTGAGACTGTTCAAAAGCTTCAGAAGGGGACTTAGCTGAGCGTGCGTCATTTATTGAAATGAGTGTTTTGAAAGTCTCTGCGTAAGTCAGATTTATTCCTTCCACTTAAAAGAAAACCTGAAGATTCATCATGGTGAAAATAATGTTACACTAACAACAGCACTTGGACCACCTGCAAAATCAAAACTGGTTGTGCTGTGCATTGGACTGGTTGCAAGGTGTTTTCTGCCTTCCCACTACTGGGAGGAAGGGAAGCATCCAACTAGTGACCTCTTGGCTTCCCTGTGAGCATTGCTAATGGATAATGTCAGAACTATTAGTTTTGAAAGCTTCAGTTCATTCTCCTGCTGAGCTTATGACGTGAGTAAAGCCAGAAAGACAAAACACCTTGTCAGGAGAGCACAGCAAAGACTGCAGGCAGCGTGCAGCAGAGGCAGGGTGAAAATAGACCTCGACAGGGGACTACGTTGTCATTATTCAGAAAAGGTAAACCAGTCACACTCTGCCTCCTGACAGGAGGTGATGCACTGGGTAAGACAGATATACATGCTTTTAAACTCTTTTTTCCCCCCCTCCTGTTGTTGTTATACTTTGCTTCATCTGCTAAATGAGAAATATTCTACTTCAGACATGCCATTGGTGACTTTATCTCTGCCTTGTAAAAGAAAGAAAAAAAGATAAGCCCCAAATGAGGACAGGTAGGTGGCTATGACAAATATAGGTAAGGCAACAACGAGTATTTTCAGCAGAAAAATAAGAATGAAGCACAGTCCAATAGCAAAAAAAAATGTCATCACGGGGAAGTGCAAAGCAATGAGACATAAATGTAAGTACTCTAAAGAAGTAAAATTTATGATACTATAAATGTTAATTCAGTTTACACCTTACCCATTGCAGACATCATTCCCAATTGTAGCGTAGATAACTATGGCTGGATTGTCCAACAGCTGGTTTCTGGCCAAGCTAAAAGATAAATACACAGCTATATTAATGGGGAAATATGTTCTCAGTGTCTGAATCACACACCATGCTTGTATGAGATCACATCTGGAATTAACTCATTTAGATTTGGCCAATGCTCTGGTGGCTATGCTTCTACATTTGGGAGAGGGTTTTTTGTTCGTTTGTTTGTTTGTTTTTTTCCCCCCTGCAGTTTTATAGTTTAGTAAAGTTTCTTAAATACAGTTTTTATTACTTCTCCCTTTTGCCCCTCTTGTCTTGGACTTGTCTTTTTCCTGCTGGCTTTCTATCTTCTTTGTATTATTCAGAAGCCAAATTAAGTAATTTCATTTCAGGGCAAAGACATAAATCAAGATGGGAAGTTTTTAATCAGAGATGTGAGAAGAAGACTATGTTTGGCTGACAACTAAGTTTATGAGTAGGATTGGGCTCAAGACCAAATCAGGATGTGGTTTGAAGTTCAGTGCTGGAGGGCAAGGATTCATTACTACTTTTTCTGGAAGAGAGAACAATAAATTCTTTAGGATGTGAACTATGTCAGCATCAAGCAAACTAAATCAAACCCAAGTGCCCCACAGCCCACCCAAAGTAATCTGAAAAGGAGAGTTGCTGCCGCACACTGTCCAGTAGCTACTCAATCATATCCACATGGAGATAACACAGTGGACCTACTTGTGTCTGTCTACATTGCTACAAATCAGGAGTAATGCAGTTAGGACAAAGCACATATTTAGGGAAAGACCTAGTCTTTTCCCAAAAATCACCGGAAATGTTCCATTGGCTTAACTAGGCCAAGATCAAGGCCCTGGAGATGGTGACATCCACATTTTAAAACAGTTTTTCTTCTGTTGATGGATGTTCATGCCAAGGAAGAAACAGGCAGCACTTCAGAGCATAGGGAAGCTGTGCTTTTTAGGACACTTGTGGATAATATATTCCTTACAGTGCTCTGCTTGTTTCTTTCAAAGGAGTAGGACTCCAGCAACACTTCCACACCCCCAGTCAGCATTTGAATCCCATTAAATACTCACCTTTTTATTAAATAGAGGAGGTTTCCTGATGAACCACCTGATCACACGTAGTGGGAACAAGAGAAATAGTACAATATTGTTATAGTGACAAACAAAATGAAGTGCAAAACTAGTTCATTGTGTATTTCCAAGAAGGCAGAAGCATTTAAAATAAAAATGGAACAACAAGTCATCTCTGTAACCTTTTAGGGTGCTGGCATTAGGAAGTAAAGCTATATCCAGGGACCTGCTGCCTCTTACCTGAGTCCCATACTTCAGAGTGTAGAAAATCAAATACGTTTAAGTGCTGGGTTGTTTGGATCTGGCTTTTAATCCAGATCTGGCAGCTCCTTCCCATCTGTTGAACATAGTAGTCTCTTGTAAACCAGCCAACCTGACTTGTCAACAGTTGATCTACTTTTAACTTTCCCTATAAATTGCAAAGGGAACTGTTCTCACTCTTCTGAGAGAGTAAGTGTCTCACAGCTATACCACATTGGGACTGACTCAGGTCCTAAACATAGGCACCAAGTGCCATTTTTGACATCCCAGAGTATCCAAGACACCTGCAGCAGGGCTGGCAGATACAACACAGGATGCTTGAGAGATTGTGCACTTCTGGAGAGGCAGCTGGAAGTGTGAAAGATACTGTAAAGCATCTTAAATAGCACTAGACACCAACGTTTGGGTGTCTGCATTACTCTCCCCACGAGTGGCAGACTTATGAAAAATAGTATTAGGCCAGCTGTACCCCTTCTGAGAAGCTCTGCATTTCAATGGCGATTCACCCAAATGGTTGGATGCAAATCTTTCCTCCTGCAGGAAAAAGAGCTAGCTACACCTAAGCACCTGTGAAGTCTATAATCTTTCACTGATATCTTGAATGAGAAAAGCATTCCCAGCTAGGAAAGCTTTTATGCATAAAACTTACTAGCAGGTCTTTAAAGGCTATGCATATACATCCCAACTATCCACAGCGCATAAACCAAACTCCGTCACCTGCAGTGCAAGAGTGATAGCAAATGAGGAGACAAAAAAGTCTTTATGCTTTGTTCAAGATTAGACTGGGACTGTAATTGCAAGAAGCTCACCTCAGAGCAACGTACAGAAACATAAACTTCAGAGAAGCAGGCCCTACAGGTTGTACTTCCTTTTATTTTGCAGTATTTTCACTCTCTCCTCTTTTCTCGCTCCTTCCCCTCTTGTATTACACTCCCTCTATTCTTCACTCAGCTCTTCCCTGGTCTCTCTCTTCTCTTTTCTGCATTGTGCCTCTGAAGCTTGCTTTGAGGAGCAAATCCTGTCCTCCCCGCAGCTCTTGGGGGGAAACTTGTGGACAGAACATCATTAAATCCCTGCTGGATTGGTATAGGGGAAAGATCTAAGAGATAAACCCCTAAGGTAGCAATAATACACTTTGCATTTTAATAGTGGTGCCTTTGTTATTATCACTCACAGTGATGACAACCGCATATATCAAGGAATCTTTTATGTTTTAAATAATCCAGTCCTTCCAAGATAAAAATGAATATATCTGTCTGCTGCTTCTCTCCTGAGGGTTGCTGGTCCATTCAAAATCCAGCCCTTCTGTTGAGAAGCTCTTTTCAGCAGATTAAGAACCCCACAAAATCCTTAGAATTCGTTGCTTGGAACATAACTATCACCAGTTGATTTTTTTTTATTTTTTTATTTTTTTTTTTCCCTGTTTAATAGCCCTTCTTTCAGCTAGAGTTCAATACCCCTCTGTTAAGCCATTCTGCCACATAGCTCCCCGGACTGGGGCTGCAGTTCCAGCACAAATAAACTCTTTGGATCTCTAGAAATTAAAAATTTATTTACAAAAGAGTAAGAAGGTGTTCTTGGGTATGTATTACCTCCACAAGCATAGGCAGTTATAAGCAGCTCCATGGAAAGCATTAGCACAGTTACAAATCAAGTAAAAACACCAAGAAAATGAATGGGCTTTTTAGAGAACTGTTTTCATGGGCAAATTGAGTCTTCGAGGAAGTTTGTGTGATACAGAATGCAATCTGTGATGAAAACATTCCAGAAAGAAAAAGAGATGAAGCAGAACAGTTGCCCTTAGACTGTTGAATGTCCTGGCAGCTATTCCTGGATCTCACCTGCCCTTCATTCTGTTGCTTTCCAAACATTTTCAGACCGGTGGTTTTTTTTTTAGTTTTGGGCTAAAACTAAAGTCAGGGTTGGCTTTGCTTCTGTTTGTGAGCAACCCCAAATTTCATAAACCTTGGAATATTTGAGCTGCACTGCTTGATTTTCTTGCTCTTAGACCTTGTGTGGCTGACAAGGTGCAGCACTAACATGCACTAACATGCATTGAAAGAGCCTAGGTCCAAATAGCACCAAAAGTGCTGTGTGGACAAGAATGGCTTATTGACTTCTAATCTTTTGCTCCCTTATGCTGCAAAAGCAATTGGAAATGTAACGGTGCAAAGAAAAAAGTCTGGTTTTCCCCAGACCAACACCGGGTGGACTAGAATTTCCAAGATAGACAAATAAAATAAAAATAAAATTATTATTTTTTAACTGGTTTTGAAGCCAATGTGAGATATCTGGTGCTTGATGGCTCAGTGAGCCACAGCATGGGTTAACAAGACCTAATTTTTCTGGTCAAAGGCAAGAATCCCAAAGAGACAGATCAAACTACAAATGGCACAAGAATATACAATACCCACATTTTGAAATAGCATACATTATCCAAGTGTCTCAGGCAAAACATGGATGACAATTGCAAGATTGTTCTGTAATTATTTAGAAATTCTGGGGGTATTCATTTTCCCTGTGGTTATCTAATGACTTTTTCGAATATTTTAGCAACAGATTTTACTATCAGGATGCTTCTGTCAAAACAAGGGATCTTCAACATGTGCTGGAGAAGAACTTTCTAACTATACACCTGAGCATTCATGCCCAGCCCTCACACCTGAGGATCCCACTCACCCGGTCAAAAACCATACATAGCACATGGCCTACAAACCTCTGTGGAGCTGCTGGAAGGCAAAGCACCAAAACCGTACTGAAAACAATGAACCAATAAAAAAACATCTGTAGAAAACTCTTCAGCAAGCCACTTCCATGGAAAACGTTGTTCAGGACTCTGATCTGCTTGTTGTGCAACTACAAGCTGAAAGCAGTAATGATAGCAGAGAATAGATCTGTTACAAATTATTATTAACCTATATCTCAAGCCTCTTGTGGGGTGCCCGGTGAGCAGAGTACGTCAGCAATTCTAATGTGAATATATTCATGGGCCATGGGTAACATAACTGGAGAGCTGAGGAGTACCCTCCTTGGCTTGGGCTGGTCACTGTACCCCCCAACCAGCCACAGAAGAGGGAAGGGTCCACCATCTCTGGGCGATAATGGGATTTTTTAAGAATGGGAAGGCAGAAATCCTGCTAGCACGGAGGTCAGGGAAGCCTTCCTTCAAGATGAAGAAGATGCATGTCCCGAGAAGGACAGTGGGGGAAAGTCCCTCCGTGCTGAGCTCTGACACGGCGCTGGTGCTTCTGTACGGAGCTGGAGACAAGTCTTGCCATCCCTGAGCTCTGGCTGTCGGCTGCATGCCTCCCTCGTCAGACCTGCATCTCTAGCATCTCTTCCTCTCATTGCATATATCTGGGGCTGTAAACATCATTTTCAGAGGAAAGTTAAGTTGTCCCAGGTGGGGCTAGGTCAGGTTGGTGGGCCAGGTTTTTGCTTTACTGACACGGCCAGTGGTCATTTAAATCCTCCCATTCAGGGAAGCTATTGCCTCAAATGAGGCAATAGAAGTGAACCTTTACAATGCGGTGTCAGTGCAATGATTAAGAGAAGATACCGAGGGAAGATATCCTGAGATTTTTTCCATCACTTGTAATTTTCCCTCTTTTTAAATTCCTTTCTCAATTTTCTTCAGTCTTTTGCCCTGACCCAGGCTCGCCTCCTTTTATATCCTGCAGGTGTCTGTAGTGTAAGAGTAAAGGAGACGTGTGGAGAGAAAAAGGAAAAAAGGAATGATTCACACAGTGAGAGTTTTTGTTTTTTTTTTAAAGTCTGTGAGGGAATTGGGAAAAAGGAAGAGCAGAAAGTACAACCCCCATTAATGTAAAGAGAGCAGAACAAGGTAATTGGGTATCAGGTACTGAGATGAACTGGATATAAATGAGAGGAGCCATTGATACCATCTAGTTTGGCCTTTTTTTCATTCTCTCACCAGAAAGCACATCTGGGGGACCGCAATAATGGGAGCCACCAGCTCTAGTGCCCTGTGATGTCCAGATAAGAAAGGCAGAAGGGCCTGACCCATGACACCAAACACATTGTAAAACACTTGGGCAGAAGACCCAAAGCCTTAGAAACTTCAGGTGTGCCACAGGTAGCACGAAAGCGTATGAGAGGCATTACCAGTGGCATAAGTACTGGCACCAGAAGGTAAATTTTTAGGCAAAAATGACCACCTAAGCCTGGAATTGATCCTTACATCACACTACCTGTTTGGGCAACCTCTTCTGCCTGGTAAGCTCTATGGCTGTCAGAGCTGGGGGGGCGGCTGGGGCAGACCCTTTCTGATCCTAAATCAGGCAGGAAATCGCAAGCATTTAACAAGTTTCTAAGTAGCACTAGGGGCAGCAGTGCTCCTCACTTGTGGCTGACACAACTCATCTGTGACAGAGGAAAAGCATCCCATAAAGCCAAATAATCTACCCAAGGAGAATCATTTTTCCCAAGCTCCTGCAGCCAGTTTTCTGAAGCATTAAAATTAATTAAATACAATAGAAACACAATGTGCTAATCACAGAATAATCAAGTGTCTTTTAAACCTGCTGTTGGGGACATCACCTAATCCAACACACAAAAACTAACATTATGAACCTTCATTTCTAAGGGAGATTACTGTCATCCCTTCATACAACCCCTTTGACAAATTTAATCAAACTCTCTCTTGAAACAACTTGGGGTTTCTTTTTTGGCCCCACTCCTCCATTTTGAGGGTTATTCTAGGTTTTCACTCCCTGATAGTACCCTTTTGTAAAATTTCCCCTCCAAACAGAGATGGGACTAATGAAAACCCGTGTTCTTGTACCAGAACTATCCTTCAGTTTAAACCATTCTTCCAACGCTGTGATGTTTATGCCTCAAAAGGATTCAAAATTGTAATCTCTTTTAATTTTTGCTTTGCTCAGTTACCAAGGTGTCTTAACATCCCTTCAGAAGTCCCATTCCCCTAATCTTCCCCAAAGCCCTTCTTTGTATCTATTCCCACCAAAGTCGATCCTCCCTAGGCAAAGGGGACCAAGTTCTGAGGTCTTATCAGTAGCTTAGTGAGGAAGGACTGCCTCCCTGTCTCTAGAGGAAAAGATGTGCGTGATGCATCTTGCAGCCTCCTTAGTCTCTTTCCAGCTCTGTCCTGTGCTCCCAGCTGTTCCTTGAAATTCCCCTTTGCATCCCAATGCCTCTCTCCCTCCACCACCTCTGGCCGATGAGCCACTAGTTTACAGACAAGAGTCTCGTCATTAGCTCTGACATGCACGTCCTGTACGATTGTATTTGCTGCAATTGCTGTCACTGCGGTTCCCAAGCTCATTTAAATTATTCCTGTGTAAGGATGTGACCCACTTCAGGGTGGCTAATACTTTGCAGTTTTGCATCATTCACAGATGTCGTCAAATGTGCCTTCGTCTACTCTAAGGTCACCACTCTAAATGTTAAGCAGTGTTAACCTCAGAAGAAATGCATGAGAGACATGGCTCCTCTCTGAAACCCACTGTTCTTCCTTCCTTTGCTGGTTCTCTACCCACCTCTCATTTGTTATATTAATCTTCATCTTCTTCACTGTACACAAACATTTCCTGTGAGGTACCACGCAAGGCACTTTTCTTACTTCTAAGTAGATTAGGTCTGCTGCATATACTCTTGGCAACTCAGGATGTTATTTCATAGATATTCAGCCAGCCACACCAAATTAACTAATTAATTAACAGTGTTAAGTTTTGTCCCAGTTTTGGTTTACCTGTATGTCCTTGATTACTCCTTTAAAATCTGTTCTAAGAGCACATTAAGATGCCTGCACCATTGACCTCCCCAGTTTTGCAAGAGAACTTCTGTTTGCTGGTCTCCAGCTCCAAAGGATGTCACAGGACATCACGGACACCCTTGCTATGAGAGTGGTACCTGTTTTATGCCCTCTCTGCCAGTCAGTGTGGCAGCCCTGTGAGCCCCCTGTGCAGTGTAGGGCCCTCCCAGCATCGCCCTTGGGAGTGCAGAGCAGGGGACCCTGCCACAGCTTCTAGAGGAGATGGAGAGCAGACCTTTTAGCTCCATCACTGCTAGTGACATCCCTCTAAATCTCCTCTTATGGCCATGGCCAAAAAAAAAAAATCCCCATGGAGTTACAGTGGGGTACACTGTTTTTTAGCCCAGTGGAAATTCTTAGTGCGTGGATAAAAGTGATCAAGCCACACACCTCCTTACTCAGAGCCAGAAGGAAAGACACTGAGTTAAGTAAGTGCTGTTCTCTATTTTTCCATAAGAAACCATGCAATTAGGAAGGGGGTTCTCTGTTTCTGAACGATGTTCATTAATGCAGCAACAAGTATCAGACTAGTAAGGTTAAAAAAAAAAAAGTGAAAAAACTTAACATACCATTTTGGGAAATGTTCTGTAAGTCTCTGTGATTACAGCGGTTTCTCCTGCGTAAACGTAGATACAGAGAGTCTGTCCAGCCTCTGAAATAAATTGAGAAAATGCAAGCTGCTAAACTCCTATGATACTGATGAAAACACAGCTGATATTAAAAATGAAATATGTTCCTGTCTCTGAACAACTCTGTGCCCCAGTTATGTATATACTTCTATTTCACCATCTCTCTTTTTTGTGGTCATAAATCTTTTTCCTCTTGAACAGGGTGGCCCAAAATGGAAGCCAAGATAACCTCTCAGAAACTATAAACTGATGGAGTTTCTTTGAAATTGTTCCATCCAGGCTGCTTTTATCCTGGTCTTTCAGATAAGATGTTTAAAAACGTTTTTGTTATACATCATTTATCAAAACAATCCTGTTGATTGCTCACTAATTGACTTTTCAATTGGTTGTTATGGAACAGTAAATAAAAGAGAAGCAATATTGGCAGGGCATTCGTTTCCCAATGCCATAAATCTTGGATGGATTGATCTGAAAGCAGGTTATGCTTGATTGTGGTTAGTTCTGTCCTTTACTTTGTACAGTTGAGAAAAATGAAAATGCATATGAAAAGGATAACAGCCCAAAGGAAAGCTGATGGGAAGACCCTGCTCCCAGCCACAATTACATGGTCATCTCTGTCGGGGCTGCTGATTTTGTGTTTGCACTTAGACACCAAAGGAATCAGATAACTTAAATACCTTGGCTTAAGAACAGCAAACTTAGACGAATGCAGAGAAACAGAAGACAACCATAAGTTTTGAAAGCAGCAATAAAAAGTAACTACCTGCACAGAAACACATGATAACATCAGCTGGTCACCATGCAACGGGCTACACAAGAAAAGCCCAAGCTCTTTGGTTTTCAGCATAGCAGGTGAACAGACGAGGACAAGCAAACAGACCTTCTCGGTCAGAGGGTATTAGTTAATCAGTGGTGTCCCTGTTCACCCTTCAGGGGTGGGAAAGATGGGCACAGACCGCATCAGATTGTGTCTCTATTTCTGCAGGCTCAGAGTAAATGGGAGCCTCCCACTGCACATTGGTTACCAGTGTCCACCACACTTGGTCATTGTGGCATGGGATTTTGAGCTACTTCTGATGAAAATGCCTTGAAGTCACAAATAGTCCTTCTTTTTTTTCTTCCAGATGTGGAAAAGATTAAAAAAGAGATTGAAAACTGAACACTGAACCAAGGCCTATCACTGACAACTTCAGGGTCAATACTAAGCTCTGGTCATTTGTGAACTTCAGATTCTTCGGAGCCTGGTTAAATACTGTGTATGGAGTAGCTGGACATTGTAATAGATTTTAAAAGGTTGGTTTTATTACTGACTCTGGAAAAGAAGGCTGCATAGTTCTTTTCCGTTGGCTTGTCAAGTAGTATACCTCCTTAAAGCACACACTGTGCAAATGTAGCTGAGGCTGGGAGCCTGGTTTTTGCACAGCAAGAAAAAAACAAGCAAAAATACAAGTACATGGTGCAATGGATATTTTTCCTGGAAAAGCATATATCCTGCCAACATTTTAATTCTGTTGGTAGAAAGCCTCTTTAGGCTTGACTCATGCTTGGTTTGGCATTTCACTGTGTTCATGACCTATCTTAGATATATAAAACAAAAATTATCTGAAATTCAGGCCAGACTGTGCACTGGTGATGATTGTATCCTTCAGTTCTGGCAGCAGTCAAGGACTTCTTAATGATGGCCAGAAAGATGATTAACAAAATTAAGAATTTTTTTTTTAACTTCACAGTTAAAACTGCAGGCATTTCAAGGACTTTATTTTCCTTCCCTTCTGGCAGAGACTTCTTTTTTTCTATCTATCCCTGCACCCTTCCCCATCCACATGAGCCAATGTAACACAGCAAATTAGGTCACAAGTGCTTCCAATTCTTTTGCTACTTCCCTCTAAAAAAAAAAAAAAAAGAGGGGGGGAGGGGGGAAGAAAGATTGCCCCAAAAAAGGGTACACCATGAAATAACCCTGGGGTTACCATTTATTCCACTGTTTCAGCAGTAAAAAGGAAAGAAAAGGAAGAGGGAAAGAGGAAAAAAATCCAAAACCCTAAGAAAAGGAAAAAGCTGATTTTTGTTGGTTTCAGCAATGCTCCCCTTCTCCCTGCCCCAGAATTTTGAAAAAAGCGAGATTTGTTTTTATTTATTTCAGGTTTTTTCTCCTTCTAGATTACAGTTTAATCAGCTCTAAAACCTGCTCTGAATTTCAGGAAGACTGGGCTAGAGTATTGTGCATTGTCTATATATTTAAAAGATTTTAAAAAATCCCTAGATCCAGTGTCGATCTTGATTTTAGAAAGAGCAGAAGCAGAGCTGACTAGCATTTTTGTCTTTCCTTTCAAGCACTGTTTTTCTTTTCTTGCTGTGCTTTGAGGGACCTTGAGACTTGCTACGACTTGACCGCCCCGCCTGTTGGCTTACCCGATGGTGGAGTTCAGAAATCCAGTGATCTCTGAGAACTGGGGCCAGTCAAGCTCATCGGTGAAAGCCATTGGGAGATTAGCAAATGATTTCTGAAAGAGAAATTTTTAAATCAACATGGTTTCACCCTCACAGACAAAAAAATCCTTTCAGCAAACTTGAGCACTTCCTAGCTGGAGCATTAGCCAGACAGCAGCAATTGTAACTATAGCTGTAGCGGTAATTATTTACACATATACCTAAAAAGTTGACTCTTGTAAGACGGGCATATCCAGATACAGAGAAAGGAAAACAGAAGAGCTATCTGAACTGCATCTCCTAGTACCCTTTAATTCTGGAAGAGCCCAAAACTCCTCCTCAGGTGGAGCATGAACTGCAGGTGCAGACCACCACCAAGGCAGCTGTTCGCTGCAGCATTCATCCTGTCCAAAGATGGGTCTTCTTGGGCACAGGGAGAGACGACAGCATGATGTTCCCAGCATATATGTCAGAGGGATAAAATTCACTCCAAGCTCCCTTGCCCTCTCCAGCAGCCTGACTTGCAGGTATCTGACTCCTTAAAAATTCATGGTCCTCACTGCAAATTTCAAGGTCGTCACTGAAGCAACAGAGTCAGAAAGGCCCTTAAGCATGGCGGGGACCAGGGAGAAAAATGCATGCTCTGCCACATAACCTTCCCATGCAAATAGATGCAACCTTTACTTCTCTCTGCTTTTGTTGGTGTTAGTCCCTAACACTTTTTTTTTAAAGTGACTGCCTCTGCGAAAGCCTCTATGCAGATGCAAGCAGTGTTGCACATTCAAAACACAGTGCCCTGTCCATTTCCACTTTGATTTGTGAATGTGTCAAAAATCATGAAAGGCGAGAAAAGTGGCCTCGAGAAATTGCGCCATCTCAGAAGGATGAGACCATGGAGTAAATTTTCAGCTTCTCCTAGTCCGGGGTACGTTCACAAAGACAAATGCATAAATCCAGTGTGCTCATACTGAAAAAACTGTTGATGAAAAAGGTAATAACCAAAAGAAGGTCAAAACATAAAATCAGACAACTCATGGGCTGGTTTAATCTATGTAATTTATTAGCTTCATTTTCCTTTCAAGCAATTGTGGGGTTTTCTTAAAACTTCACTGCTATAAACAGCAAGCAGGTGAGTAACTCTTCTTCCAGGAGGGTCAGGGGTAACTGAGGAGCCAAAGAGGAGCTAATTCTTGTAGTCCCCACCAAGTCCTTGCTCCCACAAAACTATCCTTCAGGGCAGTGGGAGCTATGCTTGAGTACATGACTACAGGTTTTGTCTGTCACAGGATGGGGGGGGAGATGCAGAGACAGTGGAGG
>VXBL01008144.1:584187-596554 GCA_013400195.1 Aramus guarauna | reverse complement strand
TGCAGAGAAAGGGGAGGAGAGGTGAGAAAAGGGAGGGTTGGAGGGGGGGAAGAAATCCTGAAGCCAAGATCTGAGCAGCCTAATGCACAGCAGATGCCAGTTTAAAGCATGTAACAGTGTATTTGACCTACTTGCAGTAGATCTGCATTAGTTACCAAGGTGAAAATGGGTCTGGCTTCATTATCTTTCAGTTGGTTCTCTCTATCACATATACATATATATATATGTATGTGTATGTCCTTGCGTCTATCTGTATATAGATATACAGACTTTTAAAATTTTTTTAATTTTTTAAAGACTGGAGGGAACTTCCAAAATCTGCCTTCTTCAAACCTGATATTTTTGTGTGCAAACAGGCACTTAGTCCAAGGGCACAGCTATGAGCAGAAGTGAAGGGGTACAGTATGGCTTGGCCATTTGCAATATTTGCCTCTTTGTAGCTTTGCATTAAAGGTGACAGAAATATTGAAATAGTCACTTAGCATGGAACAAATTATAGATATGATCTCTTATAAGTCACAGCATATAAGAGTATAAAAAGAGCCCAAAAGTGATTAAATATTTTAAAACCAAATCCTTCTATGACAAATTCTCTCATTATTTCCCATTAGCAATCCAAAAAATATTTTTATTGGACAAATTCCAATAATTTTTAACTGTTTTTTGTTGTTGTTTTTTTTTTTTCCCCCTGCAAACTTAGCTTAAATATGAATTAACCAGAACCTAATTGAGTTGCAAATTGATTTGGAAAGGAACATTTGAGCCCAGAATTATAGTTGCATTTTAAAGCCATATATATGTTTAGCATTGACAATGTTCCAGCAAAGCACTTAAAGCCAGACTTTTGAAGATATTTCAGGACCAAAGGGTGAAGATGAGTAGCTGATGGAAATTTCAGGAGAATGCTAGACCTTGAACTCTGCAGGGTTGTAGTTTGGAAAGCATCATCTAACAGGCTGCGTTTCACTTAGTCTCAGATGCAAATGTGTCCCATTCTAGAGGTGGATCTATGTTGATTTTAGCTTTAAACTGAGCACAGCCTTGTTTGAATACCATTCTCTAGACTATTCAGGCTGAGAAACCATGCTTCAGCCTACATGCCAGATTTTAGCAGAGAAAGATTGGAAAGTTATTCCAGCCAAGCTTCAAATGACATATTTTAGCCTCCAGTGCTCTAGATGGGTCTCATTTCAAAGGAACAACCTCACCTCCTGGATGTGTCCTTCCTTGAAATATGTCTCCCCAAATCCTCCTGCCTGTCTCGCACTGGGCAGCCAAAGCCATGGCTGATGCTAAATGCACACACACCGAGCTGCACTGGACCAAGTTAGCTTAAATGGAACAGGGTTGCTATGGCAGGAGATTTTCAAAATCAGGACACAAAAGGGCATTGGAAACCTAGCACTCATATGAGTCTTTAGAAATGATGGTTGCAGAAATCCTGAGAGCACTAAAGTATCCCTTAATTTGAAGGGGAATTTAATACTTGTTTTCATACTGATTTTAATGATGTTCAAATCCTTATGATAGCATTAAGTACTGCAGATTACTTTCTTATTCTAAGTATACAAATAAGCAAGCCTTAGAGCTCTTGAGGAAAGCACAGCCTATCTTTTTAAAAAGCACATGTGGCTTTTCTACTCTGTAAAGCTGGAAGGCACATAGGTTTGAAATTAGCCAAATTTTTACCTCATTTCCTCCAAAATGCAGCATCTTAGTCATCTCAATACTAGCTGGGACAAACCTGATTGCAATTCAGTGGATTTAAAGGGAAGCTAGAGAATGTTTTTAATAAGATTTTCACAAATCCAGCTCCTGTTTTTCCTAGTGGCGCAAAAAAGGAAGTCAGTGAGATAAGAGCTTGGGACATCCTGAACCAACATTTGAAGAAATGCTGAATTCTTTTAATAGAAAATATATAGCATAGTACTTTACTGAAACCTGAGAACCCCTTGAGTTTGTGGGCAAATAGATATCTACTGGATTACAGATAGACATGGGATTTATTTTTCTCTTTATTCAGCAGGCAATAGAGATCCAAGAGTTTTAAAATGCATCTTCCTAGAAAGGGTATAATTCCAGCACATTTATAAATACAGTGCTTTTATCTCCAGATAAAATTTTCTCTAAAATGAGATTTAAAAGTAAGCTTCTATTCCAGACATATTACAGAAAAATGTTACATTTAGTAGCTATTTGGAAGTCAATTGTAAGCAGATGGACAGAGCAGCAGGAGCACAATATCCATCGCTAGACACCACCAGTGTTTTCAACATTAGCTTCCCACAAAAAAACCCACAACAGTATTTCTTCTGCTTTGCTAAACCTCATCAAGTGCATGTCTACTGCATTACACTTCATTTTTAGCGTCTGAATTCTCAGGTCAAAGGAATGAACATCCAGCTTCATTCTTGCTGAACCTTTTAAAAGAAGAAGAGCCTGGCAAACCCAAAACCTATTGATAAGGCAAGCCAAAATAAAGTTGACTCATCCCCTTCTTACAGATGTATAATTCTCTTCCTGTAATTGCACTCTGGGTGTTTGGGGATTTACCGGAGTGATGGCAGGTTAAGGACAGAGCCACGTGCTTGGCTGCCTCTGCAGGAACAGGCAGGCAGGTATCCTCAGTGATGGCCCCAACATCATTCTCTCTGTGTTGATGCACCTCAGCTAGATCCCTGTAGGGAAGACTTTGGGACTTAGCGGTATCAGGCTGGCCAAAAACTTCATAATCAAGGTACCTGTAGCCTCCCTTCGTGCTACATAGGGTAGGGTTTTTTTATGTTTTGTTTTGTTTTTAAACTGGAGAAATAACATGCCTGAGCTATAGCTTTCAAAGATGACCCACCTTGTGACAGGCATTTTCCACACTGAGCAGTGTCTCTGTATGCTCTTTGTGGGAAGAACATACTCTAAAAGGGATGAGAACTGTATATGTCTCTGTGTTGTAGGTAAAGGCTTTGGAAATAGCACTTGTAAGCAGGAGTCCCCACTCCAACGCAGTGCACATCTCAAGCTCGGTGCTGGACAAAATGGGCAGGAAGTGCCTGCAGCTGTGTCAGTGCGGGCAGGCTGCTGCTTAGGTGCTTGTAAGTACCCCCCAGCTGCCAAAACAGCCTCCTTGACAAATGCAGGAACATGATTCGGGCCTCTGCATTTGGTCACTTAGGTTTAAGAAAACAGGAAGACCAGGAAGGCACTAGGGGACTTGAACGATGTACCTTGACGCGTTCTCTGACATGGGATGTGTGACAGGAGCATATCCCCCTGCACTGGATTACACAAGGGGTTATTACTCTGTGAGAGGCCAATGCTAAGAGGGTAGTAAGTTCCCGATTAGACCAGGAAGTCCAAAATTCAGTATATAACAGCTTCCCAACAATGGTGTTTAAGACAGCAGCGTGGGCATCTGAATTCCAAAGCTGTTCAGCCCAAACACGCATCTGGTCACCCCCATGCTAATCATCCGGTTACCCAAATGCCATTCTGAGCCTGCTTCAGCAAGGAAATTTCTCGTTCACATTCTCTTTCTTCCCTCAATCATCGTTACTGCTCCTTTGCATGGTAGGCTATGTGCAGCATAATCAGGGAAAGCAACCATTCTGCAAAGCCTCTTAACTAAATTCTCAGCATCTCTCCTGAAAAATTATTTCCTCACCTAATTAGCTTTAAAACAGGAACTAACAGCTGCTACGGATGTGGTGCTGATTACCAGAAGGGCCCACAGCATTGTTATCAAATGTAAGTTTTACTTTACACTTCTATATGTAAACACTTGTATATGTGAACATGTGTAAGGATAAATATAAATAAAAAATATATTAAATATATAAATTATATAAAATAGATAAGTAAAAATATAGAGAAACATTACAGTAATAAAATAATACCCATAATAATACACTTAATACATCTGAATTAATAGGCACACAACTTTTTCCTTGTACACATGATAAAAATCCTGGGCAGGGTGTGGGGGAGAAGTCCTATTTGGAATTCCGTATAGAGGACTGAGATTCCATTGAAATGGAAATTTAAGCTTTGAACTGACTCTAGTATTGACTGTAGAGAAAACCATTTGATAAACTAATTTTTCTACGTGTCGTATCAAAGAAATTTTTGCAGAATCAAAGTGAAGTGTCTTGGGTTTGACGGCACAGGGAAACAGTGGGTCCACAAGACTAATGCCTTGTCCACCCCTCTCAGAGCCTTAACTTCAAATTCTTGCTATGGTCCCAGATTAAGGATGTCTTCTGTGAAATTAGGACAGAGACTCTCTGCACTCTCTCTGGTCACAAAACCATCTCTGAGTGGGCTTAGAAATTCTTGAGGAAGGCCTTGCACTAAAAAAAGAATTGAAGCAAGTTAATTTTTTAATTAAACCTACAGATGAAGGGTATTTGCCAGTGGTGTTTAATCCTACAGATCAAGAGTACTGCACTTTCATAACCCTGAGGCAGCTAAATTGCTGCTATTGCCATTCTACACACAGGAAGCAAGACACAGAGGACAAGCAAGAGGAAGAGGCAGTGACGAAGTCTGAATTAGCTCAGAAATTTTTTTGCTAGCACTTTTGTGCTCAGGTGCCAACTTTCTTACTTAAGGTGAGCTGCAAATTCATAGAATCATAGAATGGTTTGGGTTGGAAGGGACCTCAAAGATCATCTAGTTCCAACCCCCCTGCTATGGACAGCCCCATCCCTGGCCTTCCAGGGATGGGGCCTCCACAACCTCCCTGGGCAACCTGTTCCAGTGCCTCACCACCCTCGCAGTGAAGAATTTATTCCTGATATCTAATCTAAATCTACTCTCTTTCAGTTTAAATATTAATTAAATTTAATAATTAAATTTACTAATGAAACAACTTTTTACTATTGCTAGAGTTTAAACACAGTACTAATTTCTTTATAGGACTGAACTCTCCATATCTCTGCATTAATATTTACCTGCTCTATTTTTGCCAGGTCCATAGGACAGCTTGCAAATAGTCCTAGAAAAGAACCTGTTCTTTCCTATCCCAAAGCTCACGTACCCCTGGCACCCGGGCGGCTGTGCAGCGCACTGCCACAGGGCTCAGGTAGCTGTAGGAGGGCTGCATTTCCTGCAAGGTATTTAGCCCAGCCCTGCTCTGCCCTGGGTAGCTATAACAGACTTTTCCAAGTTCCTCTTTATTACCAGCATACTGTGCCTACCCCTGTCAGCGGTCTGTCTGACACTGCCCAGCTTGGGGTGCCCAGCGTCTGAAGGGACATAAGGTTATCTATACTATCCTCTTTTACCTTCTGCTAGCTCCAGTAAGTGGTATTTTAAGCAATACCTTAATGCATACCTTTCTTACTGGGCTCAGAACAGACACCAGCCCTGGTGCCTTGCACTGGTGCACAAGAGATGTCTCTCCCGAGACTGGCTTGTGGTGGCTCTGGGTCTGCATGTGAAGTCCAGGCTTCTTTTTTATTTACTCATATATTGTATTTAGCTTCATTTCCAGTGATGTCTTAACTTCTTTTATTTTATATACCGTGAGTGGAGTGACTACGAAAGGCCAGAGAGTGAAGACATCTCTCTTTGCCCTCCTTGCCCTGGTGCAGGGCACTAGCTTTAACCTGGAGTCACCCTTTCTGCAAAGGAAAGCATCCCACTTCTCCTTTTCCAACCTGTCCTTGATCTTCCCCACACACTGACCAGGTTGAGTTGAGCCCTAAAAGCATGTATTTGTTGGGCCTTACACAGAGAGCACCAGTTCCCTTCCCGTGCAAGTTGCTCTACACCCATCAGGCAGTAACAAGGTGCCATCAAAACTCACTTTATAATCTGCACTCCAGCTCCCAACCTTGAGGCTTCTGCCTCTGCTTGCCATTAGCAGGCCTCGAGCTAGTGGACCAGCTAGTGGACCAGCAAGCTTCAACAGAAATGCTTTCTAAACCTTCATTACAGTGATAATAAAATGCTGACATAGTCTAAAACTATTCTTGCCTACATGGCTCTGCCTCAGTGTTACTGCCAGAATCATCATCACCATCAGTATTATTATCATCTTTATTAGACAAGATAATCTCAATTATCATTAGTGCTAATTTATTATGCTCATCATCAGCTCTTGCATCAGTGTCATTCGTCTAATTGTTGCTCATAAACGTTTAACACAGAAAAACAACTGCTAATCTGCAACATTTAAATCAGCTCAGCTCTGCGAGCAAAAAGTGGGAAAATACACGAAGCTCTCAGGCCTCCAACAGCACTGTACTGACATTTGGGAATAAGTATTGTTCTCCACAAAATGTCTATATCCTTCTTGTACAGAGGCCGGTGGAGGAGTAGCAGGTTTTTGCCAGGGAAGGTGGGCAATGACGATCTATCTGCTCACCCCCCGTTGCAACAGACCCTCATGCAGAGGAGCACAACAGACAGTCCTCCCTGGCTGGGGAGTGACACCGGCTCGGGATAGGAAACAGCAGTGAAGGATGTGCACACCTTCATGTTTATCTCCACCCCCCAATCGCAGTTTGCTGGAGTGATCTTTTCCCCTCAATTATTTCATTCCACGCCAGTGAACTGCACAGCTGAGTCTCAGTGTAATTCACAGTCAGGCTCATTTTGTTGTTGTTTGAAAATGGGAAATGCTGGGATATTGCCCAAAGATAGACATCAGTGTGGTAGTGACATTTTACGGTCACTACAAAACTCTTCCCTTTAGGACAAGTCCATTATAAACCCTTGGATGACCCCCCGAACACCTGCAGATGTATTTGTGCCACGAGCCTCAAAGCCTGAACGCTGGAGTTACTAGACCTATTTCACATATGCCACAGATGAGGGAAAACAATCCAGGACATGTCATTTGAAAGCCAGATGCCTAAAACAGAAGCTCCTAGACTGTCAGTGGGGTCAGTTCTGCAACACTAGCACAGCACGGAGCCGTACCAATAAGCCTGATAACGGCAGGACTTGATCCCACAGACAGCACGGGTCTCCTTGAGCTGCAGGCACGTGCGTGGAAAGCCAGATGTCCTGGTTTGCATCTCTGGCACGGCGCTGGGACACCGAAGCCAAACTCTTCCCTGACCCAATTGCACAGATGTCGGGGGAGCGGTGGTAGCACAGGACTACGCTTTTTTATCTTCAAAAGAGAAGCCGCGGGAGGACATTGACACACGTGAGACCATGACTATATATTCCAGTGCAATGAGGTGTTTTGCGCTTGTTCCCCTTCAGCAACCTGTGCACAGGGGAGAAAGTAAGCGGCAACCCACGGCAGAGCAATTTCAGCAAGCCAGACACAATTGCTCACCGTTGACATCTGCGTGACAGTCATCCATTCGGGAGGGATGTGGAAGTGAGCGCCAGCCGAGTCTCCCAACAGGATTACCCCTTGCGAGTCCGCACCTAATTAGTGCATTTTATTAGTCACACGAGCAGAAAGAGCAAACCAAAACAGGGTCTGGAGAACAACCCTTACAGAGCAACAGCAATGGCAGCTGATGGAGTCATGAGGTGACTGGCTACACCACCCTTCATGTGGCTGAAATGTTCAGATGCTACGATGGGATTTTCACTCCATCTGCAGCAAAAACTGACTAATGGGCACATGCCAAGAACCCTAGAGAAATAACTGGGGACTGGGCATGAAAAACAGGGAGAGGTCTTGCTAATCAGAAAAAATCCTGGTTGTATTCAAGGATGGATGTGTTATTTCAGCAGAGGCCCTGCTGTGCAGCCAACATTTATTTTTACTACCCATAGAATATGCATTAAAAAGTACTTAAACATTCAGGGAAATCGGATTACTCAGGAAATTGCTCAAAGCTTCTTATAACTGAGCTGGGTGGTGGATGTGCTACTCATGCAAGTATTTCTGCTGGAACAATCTGGCTGTTTTATAATTAATGTAACGTAGCATTTGTAGATCGCCTTTCATCTAAAAATGTTGAAAAGTCTTGCCAGGCAACGGTTCATCCCCAGGATGCCGATTTAAATGCAAGGCAAGGTGAGCAGCCACCGTAGCCACAGCTGTTTATAAAGGTGTTATTTGTGCGTGTGTGTATACACAGGCACCCGCACCGCTGTCAGGGAGATCAGCTGATGCCATCACTTCACCTCCTAAAGGCCTTCTCCAGAAAAGTATCAGCTTGATTGCCAGTATTTACGGCAACGGGTTAAACTGGACAAATGTGGATGTTAAATGGCTCTCCTGAATCCCAAGGTCATGCCTCTGGGTCAGGCTTCAGGCACCACAGAAGACGCAGAAGTGATATCTCCATTTGCTGCTGTCCCCGATCTAAGTGTTCCAACTTAATAACTGAGGTGGCTTTCAACAGGAAATTACCAGCAGCCTGTGCTTTCCACATTTCATCTTTGCCCATCCTCAAGATTAAAAAAAAAAAAAAAAAGTATTTTGCCATTTTGCCTTTCTCATGAAGTTGTGAAACCTGTTTTCTTTCCCCTACATTGACAATGACCGTGAAAATATTAAAATATTTATGAAATGAATACAAGAGACACATTGCTTCTTGTATCGACTGTAAAGATTTACCTTTGCAGAATTTCTCCTCATAGGGAATTCCATCTTTTGGATCCACGCCCTGTTGGAGGAGAGAAGGGGCAGATGATAATATCTATCTAGCGCCTGGAAAAATGGCAGTGCAAAACAGGCTGAGGATTTAGTTCTTGAATGTTTGCCTGCAGGAAGCACTGCATCATAATAGTGATGCTTTCCTTTACGTTATTTTAATAAGTATATGTACATTTAAATTAATTATAATAGCTATAATTTAAATAATCATAAGCATCAATAAACAAACTTCGCTCATAACTGCTTCCCCTGTGTTTTCTTAGATTTAGCTAAATACATTTTTATTACTTGGAATATCAAAGGCAGTACATAAATAGGAGTAATCCAAATCAGTTAATAAACCAGAATAAATAAAAAAGAAACATTTGCAAACTAATTTAAAAGGAGGAAAAAAGAGAAGCAGGGATCAGGAAGGAAGCGTACGATGCAACTTCATTTACTTACCCATATGCCATTGCAGTTAGAGTCACTATTCACATCCCAGTTATCAGGACTGAAACAGAGTTACAAAAGGATGTACAGTGTTACAGAAAATAAAGGAAAAGGGGATTTTGAGGAAATCAGATCCTTTCTGGCATGTTTTACTAAGAATACAAAGTAATTAGAAATTCCCTTCTGCACAGAAGAGTGGCTTTTCCCCCCTTTGAATCTAGGAGAAGCAATTTTTCCTGGCAAAATGCAATATTAATTTAAAGTTAATACTGGAGTTTGCTGAATGAACCCTTTTAGTCTGCATATTCACTTAGGTGAAGTGAATGGGGATGACTTTTGCAGAAGATGGACCCTTTTCCCCTGCCCTTTTCCTTGCTTTTACGTGTTCACTGAAATCTACCAAGGCTCTCACTCCAAATTCAGTGTGGGGTAATGAGGATTTGCTCTGGCCATAACACTGTATAATTAGTTGAGGTGTCTTTTAGAGGGAGACTCCATCTATTCAGTTGGGCACTACACATGGACTCTATAAGCCAATTTCTGCTAATGCAGGTGTGCTTCCCAGGCTGATGGCATGTAATTCTTCCAAGTCCATACCCTTAAACTCATCTTATCTAGTCTTAAACTCAGCTCATCTAGTCACAAGCCGGTTAATGCCTAGGTTTTAAAAACAGTCCTGGTCAATAATTTTGCAACAAACCCATGGTAGAGGAGAGCTCTAGTTTTGAAAGAGTATTTTGAGCACAAGGTGAAATAGCAAGAGCAGGTGGACCTTGTTCAAGGCTACGCTGGTACAACTGGCTGTGCTCTCTGTTGCGGGTGTGCATGGACCTCCATGCTCAGGCAGCTGGGAGGTATTCACCTAGAAGGTATTCACTTAGAAGGGCTCCACATATCCACCAGGATAACATAAGTATTGGATGCTGGAGCTCAGCAGCCAGCCATGAGCACCCCTGTTTTGCCCCCCTGCCCTGCTGCTCCCTAAAGCAGGCACAGCACGCATTACCTCAAGTGGCATAAGGCTTGTGAGCCTCAGCGCTTGGTTTCCCTCCCCACCTTTGGTCTGTCTGAGCAATTTTGGCTGCAGGTGCTTCAGGAAAAGGAAAGAAACCAATGCACCATCTCTACCAATGTGCCCCATCCCCTCTTGCCTCAATCATCCCCTGTTGTTTCCATCACAGTAAAATCCAGCAACGAGCAGTGACGTGCACTCTAGAGCATGGCCAAAATCAAATATGGAGCTTGTTCTTCAAGAAGCCACAATTATTAGAAAGCCTTTAAAATAATTAAAAGCTTTACCGTCTGCCAGGGTACACGGTGGTGTTTTTGTCGTTGCAGTCTCTGCCTCGCCAGTGATAGCCTCTCAACGTCTAAAAGCCAGGAGAAGCACACAGATAGGATGGTCATTGTTACTCTGGGGCTTTTAATTTAAAATATCTAAAATGAGAATCTAACTCAAGGTATAGGAATAAAACCCAGTAAATGGGTTGTATTCCAGAGTCCCTTTCTTAAGCTTTAATAAACGACACCTTGCACACTTTGGTACAGAATAAGACAAGCTGGCAATTTAATTTGTTTTTTTATATGACTTTACTTCACCTCTTATTAATTCAGTAAACAGAACACTCAGCAGCAGAGCAATTTGCCTCTGCCAGGAGCACAGCTTTATGTGTGCATCTCCCCAGGTGGCATAAATGAATGATTGTTTTTTCATCCAGAAAAAAAACCCAACACCTTTTATGACAAAAACCCCCTCCATTCACTTAATTCCTATACCTATTTTCACATGAATGAATAAGGCTTTGCAGAAAGGAGAAGGAATCCCATAGACATTCTCATTATCAAGGGATTACTGTACCAAAGGAAAGGCTTTGCTTACCGGGAAAGTACTAAATTTATCTCCATCAAAGTCTTCAAAAGGCAGTTTATTTCTTATAACACTGTAAAAAACAAAAACAACAAACACCACGTTAACATATGGAAGGGAACATATTCAGAAAGAAAAAAACACAGTAAAGCGTACAGAATAGATAATAGCTGGCATGTCGTTCATGGCTCCATATTCAGTTTTAGCTCCACGCTTGTACTTCAGCAAAGTGATTCTGTCCAAAGGAGCAAATTTTGATTTTTTTTCAACATCTGCTGACTGAGCTCTGGAGTGAGGCTGATGGACTCATGTATGGCTGCAATGTCGAACCTTCAGTCTCTAAAACAAACTAGGACATCAAAACTGGTAAAAATAACTATATTTTTTTTTTAAATAAATACTACATTCAGCCTGGCAGATCTTACAAATCTGCCAGATAGGAAATGCTAATGGAAGTCCTTCTACCTGGGAAAGAGCCGCAGAATGGGGCCTCATGCTGACGGAGACTAACCTTCTTTTCTTAAATGTCAAATACCCTGTCTGACATGCATCCCTCAAGTCTTTACACCATCTCTCTCCTATTGTGTTCAGTCTAGAAGACTTGCAGTTTGCATACCAGGCTGCAGCCATGCGCACACACATAAATGCTTATTTTATAGGGTAAAAGTGGATTTAATATGAAGAAGGACCACACACGCTGAATTCACAGGTGGCCTTATGCTTTAACTGAGGATCAGAATCTCATCTTGCAATTTCTGTATCTAGTCCCACAAACTTCTGGCCATGCTTAAACATATTTGAGAAAAGTATTTTACCTTGATTTGAGCAATGGAGACCTGAGCTCTCAGTGGTCCCCCACTGTGCTTAATTACACTAACCTTTGAAAATTACATCTTTTTCTTTTTTTTTTTTTTCCATTGTGACTGCCGTTTCCAGCAATCCTATAGGTTTTGACAGTATTAGAAACAGGTGTTAAAATGATGGTGTCAGCTCTGTGCCCCTTCCTTTTTAGCTTGGACATGTGCTAGATTTCACATGGTGCTGCCCAAGCGTGGCACCTCTCTCTGACTACGGGACACAGCTTAGCTCACCTACATAGATCAGACTTTCCTATTTGGCCCAGCAGGCAGCACTCTTTGAATGACATGCGTGTCAGCCTTTCCTTGGACAGTTTTCTTTCTGAGTTCTTACAACCATTTGAACTCATAAGAGATGTTGAACCTGACTCAGACAGCAAATAGGTGCAGTGAGGGTGGATTTCTCAGACTGCATGAGTATTTTCATAAGAAAAAAACACAGAGGAGAGAGGTGACATGCACTCCTGGTGGGTCTTGTAACCTTTATTCTGTCTGTAATCAATAATTTCCACGTGGTGCTTTGGGCTACTTCTTCTCTGTAGTAAGGTTCAGTGGCAAGGAACTGGCACAGATCCAGACCAGCTAAAAAAGTCCTACTGCCAAACATATTTTTTGCAGCTACAGAAAGAAGAAAGAAAAAAA
>VXBL01008144.1:551626-584175 GCA_013400195.1 Aramus guarauna | reverse complement strand
GCTAAA
Source organism: Aramus guarauna (assembly GCA_013400195.1). Taxonomy (NCBI): domain Eukaryota; kingdom Metazoa; phylum Chordata; class Aves; order Gruiformes; family Aramidae; genus Aramus; species Aramus guarauna. The sequence continues at coordinate 584,169 of VXBL01008144.1, read as the reverse complement.
AAAAGAAAAAAAAAAAAAAAAAAAAAAGAAAGAGGGTGAGAGTGCATGAGAGAGATCAGGAGAGTTGAACACATTCGATCCAACATATGATATACAATTCGATCCTGCTTTCATTGTGTGAACTCACAAGGCTCAGATTATTTCAGATTATTTGTCCTGACTTACATTTCAAAAGCACTTATGAGATGTTTCATGTTAATCAATCCATTCCCAATAAACTCATGATATTTGCAGTTTCAATTAAATGAGCAGAAATAGGTGAGCAAGTTTATCTTGGCAGTCAAATCAGTCAAAATATACTGCTGATAATACTGGTTTATTCTTAGATTTGTTTAACTCCTCCTTCAACTCATTGGAGTACATTGACAAATATGCTTTAGGACTAATAGCCCAGCTGATGATGTCCTCGACCTTTCTCAGAAACTGACTTAAACTCAGCACTGTCGTAAGTTGTTTTTCCTGTCTGCCATCCACCCGGCTTTCTTCAATACCTTGAGATTCTCCTGCACCTTGCAACTGCCACTTAATTCACCTTGCTCACAGAGTTACATAGATGCTGGTGGCCTTCCTGCACTGAGCCATGGGCACCACAACTGGGTGAACAACTGAAATGGAGAAGTCTCTTGGGCACAGGAAATCTCAGGAGAAAATTGGCTCCCTCTTGGAGGTGTCATACCTTTGACCTCTGGGACCCGCTAAAATTGTGCAAATATTTTAAGTATTGAAAAAACAAAGGGATCACTCTGAGGAACCTTACTTACCTGAACTCTGTGCTACCTCCCTCTATGCTACCTGGACAGTGGTTTTATGAAGGAAACCAACAGAAACGAAGTATAGGAAGCTTTGTTAGCTGAAGATAATTTTTGAAAGAAACAAACGTACCATATTCTGTTTCTGATTAAGGACTGAAAACTTTATACATACTATTTAATCTTCTCACACAGGTTAGCCAAAGGAGGAAATGCACATACACTTGAGAGCCCCATGAAGCTCTTCTGGAAGAGAAGAAAATAAAAGATGGATGCATTAGTTCACAGAGGCGGCGTGGCTTGGGATATTCAATGTCAGTAAAGTCCAGAGCTAAATCATGCATTTTCTGCCTAGAAACATCTGAAAACTCCAATGACTCCATTAAGGATGCTACATGCCAGAGGATTTAGACCTGACATAGCAGTCAACTGAGGGATTTCAACTGAACATTTTATAAACCAACTACTCTTGCTTTCAGAGAGCTGTAAAATTAAAAAGCAAGGAAGAAGCTCCTGTGACATTTTCTCCTCTCATGTACCAAAGTGGGTTTTTTTCACCCTTTGTAAAAATTACTGTTCTCATGTTCGATTAACATGGTGGTATCTGACAGTGCAAAACTAGTGAAAGCAACACATTGTGGGCCATAAGGCTGGTTTCTGGATGCTTAGGGATGGATGGCCGAAGGTCAGGCACAATCCCAAAGAGAGGAGAAATGGGTGGATCCAGTATATGCCTAGAATGCCCTTGATTTTTAATGAGATTTTTTTACCTGGAAATCTCATAACTAGACTTTATCTTGGTCAGACCTGCAAGCTGTAAAAGACAGCTATTGCAGGATAAACTCTTTCAACAGCAACAGACCATAACCATGGGCCAAAACAACTGAGGTCCCAGGTAACCAGGAAGCTTCAGAAGCTGAAAGAGACCTTGCTTATGAATGCTTAAGTTATGGAAACATTGTGCTGCATCGATGATCAGCCTCAAAACCTACTGCTAATGTGGCTTTGTCCTGAGTTCAGGAGGTCTTTAAGCACCAGGGGCATTCAGGTGGTGTATAAATATGGAGGGCTAGTCAGTACACAGTCTAATTAACTGTATTCACTAGGGCTGCATTCAGCATGTAAATATGGAGCAGATGAGCAGATGGACATACTCATAACTTTATGCAAAGAAGGGTAATTATTTATATTGCCATAGCACTTAAGAGCTCTATCCTTGGACTAACTCCCTTGTGTTACACAATTTATACACACAGGGGAGAAGAAAAAAAAAAAAAAAAAAAAGATGGTCCTTGCTCTAATGAGATTACAACCCAAATCTAACATAAAACAGAAGATAAAGGTTGGATTCAGCTCAGGACAGGACAATGAAAGGCTGCTAATCACCGTGAGGGGCAGTAAATCCAGCATATAAAGCTCTGAGTGACGAAGGAGCACTTCGAGGCGGCACTGCAGGGCAGTGCTGCTGCAGTGTGTAGGGCACTGGTGACCAAAGGGACCAAGGTGAAGATGAACAAGAGTGGTGCCTTGTAGGGGAGCCCTGCAGTGCCGGAGGCGGAGCCATGATTTTCTGAAGGATGCAATAGAGAAATCGAAGGGAAAAAAAAAAAGAAGAAAAGTCAGGGGGACAAGAGGCAAGAAACCTGCAACCCCCTTCCCCTGGCCCCTCTTCAGCTCTGTCCAACACACTCAAATGTCATTGGAGGGTGCCATGAGGTGGATGGGGCATCAGTGGAGTCAAAGGAGAAACCAGAACACAGCCACAAAAGAAATGGATAGAATGACCAAAAGCAGCAGGGAGCAGGGCCCTTCCATGAGCTGAAAGGCCAACCTGGTCCCACTACTGTAGCTCCAGCCACCCCACGCTCTTCCCCATCCATCCATATCCCTGTATTTAATATCCCTGGCTGCCTTGGGACTACATCCTGCAGCACAGCAGGGATGCAGACCTCCTCTTTGCTCTCTGTGTGTGCACATGCAGGTATGGCCAGTTAGGCAGAGAACATGAGAGGCATACAAGTCGGGTGCCAGCTTTTCTGAAAGAGCTTTGCAAACCTATGTACGCCTTCCTGAAAAGGGGAGAGAAATCACTTTCCCCACCTACTCCACGTAGGATTAATCTCAGTGCTGCCTACAAAAGCACTAGAAGCTGTTAAAGCTTTCAGTCAGGTTAAGAATTGCAAAGTCTTCGTTTGAGCTGTCGGCTTTTCACTTCAGTCTAAGTCACAGCATGCAAAGCCTTTGAAGTTAAGGTATCTGAAGCCAAAACTAAGCCAGAAAGACAAACTACAGGACTTGCAATAAATAAATAAATAAATACAAACATACATACATAAACAAACCTACCTTCCTTTCATTCTGCTTGCAGGCTGCATTTAAATTCTACCCTTTGCTGTAAGTAGTATAAAATCTTTCCTGACTTTCTCTCAGCTAATAATTTGAAAATTATTACCAACTGGATCTCCGTTAGTTTCAAAGGAAGGCTACCCTGCAGCCCCAGAAACTAAGTCTGGTAGGAACAGTTGGCTTGATGGTGCCCTGGAAGTGGTATGGGTGATGTCAAGTTAGGCTTTAAGGACCAGCTGCAGCAGCGTCCCAGAGCACAGCAGCCTCTGGCTCCCCAGCCTACATGTCCCCACAGCACATGGGACAGTGAGGCCCAGATGTAATGCTTTGGCTCTGCTTGGGGATGTGCAGGAGAGCAGCTCATCCGCTCTTTGAGGGTGTCTTGGGCTACTCTCAAAAGGCAACCAGGAGCACAGGGTTAAAAAAAAAAGACAATCTTTGCATGTGCATGTGTAAGCAAGAGAGCTGGAGAGCACAGGTGAGCAGGCACTACAGGGCACTTCCCAGCAGAGCCAGGCTATGATTGCCATATGTATTTTGGGGAGGAGAGAGGTTCCTTGCCCCTGCATAACATGAGTTGGTGGGCAGGAGACTGGTTCATACCCCCCCTCTGCCTTGCAATTCCTTTTGGCTCCCTCCATGGCTTCCCACTTCTCCTGCTGCCGGGCTGTGAGTTGCAGGCAACGTGTAGTAATGACAGGATTGTACGCGTGGTGCTCGCTCTCATTAAACGCTACAGCCGTGACTCTGTTTGTCGTTCTTTCACTGCTATTGCTCAAAGATGCCTCTTAGTATCTTCTCCACCCCTAAGAAAAGTTAGCACTAGAGGTGCTCACAGTGATTGATAACATCAATATTTTATTCATTGCCTGTTAACATTCCCTAATGACATTTCTGTAATTATTTTAATTGATTTTACAAAAAAGAATAATAACAAGCCCCTAATGCTTGTTGGTATTTGGCTTAAGCCAGTCTCTCACAGATGGCTCACTACTTTTAATGAATGGAGACATTTATTAGATTTTTTTGGGTTGTAGCCACTTTCACTGCTTCTCTACATCTGGAAAATACCTTTTCTTTTTCCCAGATCCACAATGATCCTAAGAAATGCTCAGTAAATGCAGCCCCCCTGGAAGCCAGACAGACCTCCCATTGTCATTACCAACAGCCATAACCATGTCTCTTTTTTATGCACAGTCACACACAGCTGCCAAGCAAAGATGGGGACAGCTAACTTGCAAGAACCTCTTCAGAAGGCTTTCCCCAAACATGTAATGGGGCAAAAGCAACTAAAACAGCAGCTATGGGAAGAATGAGCAGATATAATTTGACATTTCTGTGCAGCATGAGCCAGAGCATACAGGAGATCACACAAGCATGTTTCTCCACCGGTGGGGATGCAGAGATGACCTACCACAGACAGGGTGTTTCTGGATCCTCACCCACACATTCAGCCACGCAACCCTCTTCCCAAGCAGCGAGAGCACCTCAGCTGCTTTGGCCCTTGCTCACTGGCACATTTGTGTGCCTGGGCAGGTGAACAGACGGTGATTTGGCAGCATTCAGTTTGCGCAGGTGATTTTCTTACCATTTCATCACATACCGCTGCTCTGGGATATGGGGCTTATGCAGGCGTGATACACACTGCGCTCTCTCCTGGAGATCTTCCTTTGTGTTTCTTCCTACATTGTTTTTCTGGATTTGAAATGAAATTAACTGCAACCCAGCTGAAGGGGAAGTTTTGAGAGACAGTAGTGCCTCTAGAAATGTTGTTATTTTTAATCTTCTAGCTTTAAAATAAGTTTCAGCAAGGGTCATTGCAGGGAACATGCTAGGAATAACTGCAGGAGAGGCCCAACCAACCACATGATACTCCTTTTAATTTGAGCTAACCTTGTATTGTGTGTTTAGAAATACATTGACTAGATAAACCCAACTATAACCAAGGCCGTGCTGCTTCTTGGTGAGGCACAGTCTGTTTGTCCCTGCTGCTGCTAAACAGGAAAGTAGGAGCAGGAAGAGGCCAAGAGCATCGTGATAGAAAGCAGGTGAGATACAGGGGCATCAAGCAGCTTTGAGGATACAGGAGAGTAGAGGCAAGCTGAAACCCATTGCACCCAAAGATTGATGCTAACCATGCCACCCTACCCAGGACAGCCTGAAAGGACATGGCATGCATGGACCTCAGAGGTCAACAGGGCTGGACACACAAGGGACAGAGCCGAGGATGCTCAGGGTAGAAGCACGCTGGAGGGAGCAAAGGAGCCCTGTGTCCTGGGAGGCAGCGGCTGCACGCTGATCCCTCTTCATCCCCACATTTACGCCCGGGCTCAGGCTAGCAGAGAGGACCTCCTTGGCTCAGAGCATCTCGCTGCAGGTGTTAACGCGGGGACTTGCACCCGGGTAAAGAGGATTAGAAAATTTGTGTAATTTGAGCGGAAATCTCCGGCCACCAGTAGCACAGCGCTGAATAGGAAGGAAAATGAATAAGATCCTGCTGGTTGCTGTTCTGCGGGAGCTGAGACCCGTCTCTCCAGCGCATTGTTTATTTCCCTGGCTTGGCAATTTGGCAATTGCCCAAAGGCTAATTAGGCACCTCAATTTTCACTTTTGTGAGTAGCATCACAGTGAGGATTCAGGAAAAAGCAATATCAATAATTTCTTCACAAACAGCAAAAACATTTGCTCTGCATTAAGTGCCTGAAGACAACTGGAAGCAAACTCTATGGCTGAGCTGACTCATATAAGTGAACCCAGCAGAATAAAAGCTGCCCTTCCCTTCTCTGCTACCCTTTAGAGATCCTCTATAAATCTGAAACCTGGTGGAGGTGGAAAAGATTTCAAATCCCAGTTTTCAAATCTAGAGGCGAAAGCAGCCTCTCAAATATAAAAGAAAAATATGCAGGATTTGGATTCAGGCCATTGCTTGAGTTTCAGACAACCCCAAAGTGCGGTCAGTCACTGTGCTCTGAGGCAGGGGCTCAGTTCATGAGGATCCCTCTCACATATGGCTACAAGGTCAAGGCAGGGATGACAAGGGACAAGGAAGAAGCATGGAGCAAGGAGGAGCAATAATAAACACTGCAAGAAGTTTGAAGGAAGGAAGCTTCTCTGGATGGAAAAGTTCAGGGCAAGACTAAGCGGGAAATTCCTGCTTTTGTAAAAAAAATCTAAACAAAATCTATATCTGCTTGTATTTTGTTTTAAGCCTGGCTGCCCCACCAAAGGTGAGTTGGGCTAGTAGGAGTGAGTGTCTCAGTGTGGAGCTGCACTATGGAGCTCATAGATTATATCCTCAGCTGCTGCATGAATTTCAGACACAAATTTATGTCTTGGATGGATATAGACAGTTATCCCTACTCTACAAGCAGTCTGCATTTTTCATGAGGTTTTTTTTCTGCTCTTCCCATACTTTCATATTCCGTCTCTATTACCTCCCTCCCCTTCTTCCCAGTGTCACCTTGACAGAGGAGATCCTATAGTGTGTAGCAGTGAGTCAGCATTCAATTCAATGATGATCAGGTGGGTTCACAGTTAGGCAAAATAAACGAGGACTCACTCCTGATAAAATGCAAGTACAGTGTAAAACTCCCTAATGCCACTGATTTCTTACCAGATCCTTGGAAGTCTTCATAATCCTTTTTGCTTTCCTTATTGCAGCACTCAGCCCCACCTAGGAGAGAAAGAACAAAACAAAACAAAAAAACCCCAAACAGATCAGCCTCTCAGTATTCTGCCAATTTTTGTTCCCATTTTCTACCTTTTTTAATTTTATAATATATCAGTCACAGCACAAAAATGATGTATGAGTCCACTAACTCATCATCAGTTACTTTTTATTGGACTAACAATCAATTATCCGATCACCCCCTATGACACTCCAGTAGCGAGAGTTCATTTATTTTGCTCCAGGGCATCATTTATTTCCTACAGAAAAGTCCAGATCAGTTAAAGAGCTGAGATTCATATCCTGACTGCACTGCGCGAGCTGCAGAGGACAGACTTCTCCAATGACTCCTGCCAGACCATTAGATGGTCAAAAGAGGGTCATACGTGCAATGCTGGTCTGACTTGCTGCGGAATGGTACGGAGGAAATATTTGGCCTTGCATGGATAAAGGTTATTCTCGGCTAAGGTTCATCTCAGCAGGGGAACAGCTGGTGCCTGGGAAGGTACAAAACAGGGAATAGAGTTTGGAAGGCAAATCTCCTCCTTGGGAACTAGGAAGGTTAGTTTTTTATTCTGGAAATACCTGCCATGGAGAGCAAGTTCTCACAGAGAGTGGCAAGATTCATTTTTTCTATTGGGTTCGTGCAAATTTGTGCTGAAGAAGCACTTTGAGATTCTTCCAAAAGTAGGTCCTTATACCTAAATAGAAAAGAAGAGTGGGAGAGCTATTGCAAGAAAAGACCTTGGAAAGGCATCCTCACCAAAGGAGAACAGGTTGGCCATCATAATGGCATGGGCTACAACTACTGGTGATACCTTAATAATTCCCCAAACACCTTCCCCTTTACACGCATGCTCCTCAAAGGAGGACAGCAAATTTTGTGCAAGGGGCACAAACTGCGAGCGTGAGTGACAGCTGGGGACCAGTGCTGCTGGCGCAGGAGGATGGACGTGCCATGTGTGCTGCAGCAGGGCTGTGGTCAAAGGCACAGAGATGGCCACTCACCCCGGCCAGGAACTGGCGCTGCTGAAGTCCTGCTCTCAAACCTCCCTCTAGGCTCTCCCATTGCAAAAACCTCAAGAGATACATATTTTTGCAGCCCACCTGGTCCACAGCCCTGGATTCTGCCTGGTTGAATGCTGAGGCACGGGGAGTAAGCAGGGACTGTTTCTGAACCATGATGTTTACCCCAGCCTTTAGAAATGTGGCCCGTACCACAGCACAGAAGGACCGCACTGATTTTCCTGCTGCAAGGACTCTACCCCGTCATGGAAGTGAGGAGATGCCCCAGGTACGCTCATGCAATCCAAAATACTTAACAACTGTTTAACAACCCTGATGAACATACTTTCTAAATTCAGCCACATCTTCCTGTAGGAAGAGAAAATCCCAAAACTTCAGGCAAAAGCATTGGATTTTGGCAGGGTAACACCAACGTGCTCCCTCCTGCTGCTCCATTTTCACTTTTGGACAATATTCTTCCATCTCAGTGATGATAATTCCCACATGGTGTCCTGCTTTTATTAGGCCACCTTTGCAAACAGTCGTATCTGTGAGGCAGTATCTTTGGGATGGCCGTCGTCCTTTCCATCAGCATTCAGCATGAAAAAGGCTGAAAATACTGCCCATTTGCCCTCTTTCAGAAGGAATAACTGCTTTTGTTCTGTAGGCTTTCAGGATCGTTTAAAAAAAAAATAAAAAAGAGATAAAAATCAATCACTTTTTAAAATGTTCCAAATGGAAAGAAAAATCCAGTGTATCACAAACATTTGTTTCTGATCAAAACGGTTAGCGAGGACAAACTGTTCTGTCTGACAATGACCTGCCATTGGCCTCTCCTACGGTCCAGCCTAAGGACGTAACTGCTAGCTTCACACCAACCGGGTCTGAAGGCTCCAAGGTAAAGTTCAGCACAAGTTTATATTTATCTAGCTGGAGCTACAGGAACTCAACATGGGGGAAAAAAGTATGCTTCGCCAAGTGGTATTATTAAAGCATTTGGAAAAAAAAGAAAATATCCCTCAAGTGGTGGCACCTTACTGAACAGTGGGCATGCCAGCTTGGAGTATTAAAGCAGCATATATTTGCATTTAAAGCAACCATTACCAGTATTTTTTAACTGGGGATAAAATTTAGCATGTCATTATACTTGATTTAGGCAGTGATCAAAGCAAATTAATTAACTGTGATATTCAAAGGTCAAAAATTTATAGTGAACAATATAAAGGGATAAGGAAGAATAAAAATAAGCAGCAAGGAACACTGACTTCTAAGTTATTGGTTTTTAATATATGTGTCACATTAATATATGTGTTTAATATATGTTTAATTCATTGTGTCTACAGTCTTATAAAAATCTAGATATGTCACAAATAGATGAGAGATGCTAGGAAGGAGCCAAGATACTGTTTCCTAGTTTCTTCCCCCTGGGCAACTGCTGTCCCCAAAAAACAAACATGCATCTTGCATTTGCCATAATTATGTTGTACGATACCAGCTGCTGTCATTTCTGCTATAAAGTAACTCAAGACTCAGATGAGGAAAATGGCTTAAAATTGAATACAATGCATGAAAAATTTCCAGAAAGGTAAGATTCATCAATCCCTTTCTCCTGGGCAGGAGAGGAAAAACCTTTCTTGCTCTCAGAAGAAGTGCATGAGAAGCACACACTTCAGACAGCTGCAGCAATATTGCACACAGAAAGCAAAAAACAAGGGAGGAAAGGCTGTATTGCCCCCGTGTGTAGATAATGCTTTCTCTGAAATGCTAAGGATGAGATCTCCTCCCACTGCAGAAGTTACTTCAGCCAGGACTCCAGGGTGAGTTGTCGAGGACCAGCAGCTGAAAAACCTATCTGGGAGAAAACACTCTTGGTTTCATGGATCACCTGTAATCCCTGGTTGATACCAGGATGTCAAGCCTGCCACCAAAGACCCACAAAGCCCACACAACATCTTTTGCTGCAGCTTGTCTAGCAAGCAGCCTCCTCTCTGTCCCATGGCACGAGAACGCCACCGAGGAAGGGGCTCCCTAGGCTCCAGCAGCTGATGGATGAAATCGCAGCCACTGCCCAGAGGGTTTGCGGAGGTCCTGGGGTGCACCCAGCCCCATGTGCCCAAATCCATGCAGCCTTGCAGCAGTACGCAAGATATTCATGCCATGGGTGGGGCTGGGGTCAGGGGGGTCACTGGGATTTCATTCACTGCCTTCTTTCAGTGCTCTCCACAGAGCCCGTGTATTCCCAGTAATGAATTTTTTGCAAACAGATCTGTTTCTCATCACAAACAAATGCACGAACCAACTCTAATTGTTTGTCATTTATCAGCCTTGTTAGCCAGCTCTTTCCCAGGAGAGCGGATATTTGCAAAACACTCCAACAGTTTCCCTTCTAACTCATTTTCATCATCCTTTTACCAGGAGTATGCATACCAAGGTACCAAAAAGCTGCAGAGCTTGTTAAACAGCACTGGGAAAAATGGGATTTGTTCTACAACTCCCACCTTTCATCCTCCAGAGGCTGTAGGGGGAATCTTTATGATTGCACGGGATAGCCAAACCAAATGATTTGTGCTCTAGATGCAAAACAGGGACCTTCCCTGCAAGCCCAGATCTAAAATGTGCAAGGCCTGACTTGGTCCTTTCTCCTCCCAGGGCAGTCACTCTGACTTCTGCTCATTTTACGCCACTTGTTTCTTTCAGACCTGGACTCTGTGTGTTCTGGATGAAATATTTTTATTTACTTTGTCTAGCTTGCCTCTGCAAAACAGTCAGCATCCATGAGCAACGCTTCTTTGTCCTCACACTTTTGTCTGCCAGCCTCCCATCCCAAATGCCGCCATGCCCATGGGTTGCCTGAGATTTGTTTTCAGGAGTCCTGCCTGAATTTCTGCATCGGTACAACACAGGTGCACGCAGCACCCTGCAAACCCCACACCACCCTGTTTTCTTTGGGTTTATTTGGTGGAAGGTTGGGGTTCTGTGGTTTGCTTTTTGGTTTTGTTTGTTGGTTTTTGGGGGGTTTTTTTTGCATTTTATGTTCTGCCAATGAAGACAAGCATGGGAAATTGTGAGAAACAATTGAAAGAGGAAGAACTAGTGCTCAAACTATGCCTTTTACTATCACTCGTCCATAGGTTATTTCTTCAGGCCTCAGTTCTGACTACAGCAGAAACAACAGACATTTCAGTAGATTTTACCTATTTCCAAAAATAAAGGTTAAAAGGAGGGCATCTTGCTCTCCAAGACCTAGCGTGCCTCCCAGTTGCCTGCTTAACGGTCTGTGGTCTCAAAAGAAGGAAAAGGGTCCCAGCCACAGGGTCTACTTTTGGCTGGCAGCCTGCTCTTACTGGGAATGCAGATGCACTCCCACCCCAGAGTTTGGTTCTGCCTCACATCCCAGGAAGCAGTTCACATTTTAACCAAAAGAGAGGAATGAGAGAAAATAGTGGCAGTATTTTTATTTTACGAAAACCCAAAGGGTTGGTTTTTTCCAGCCGGAATTGGTTGGTTCTTACTTTGTCAAAGAGCAGGCTGGCAGCAGTAATGTCCATGAGGGGATGTGGCTTTTGCTTTTTACAAAGTCAGTGAAAGACCTGATACAGGGGACATGAACTAGCATGAGTGCTTGTGGCAATGAGGCTTATTTTGGTAAGATAAAATTACATTAGCATAAATATGCATATTTTTGCTGACATAAGATGACTCCCAGCAAAACCCTACTACTGGAGATTAAGCTAAAGTCTGCAGCCACAAGATCTCTAATAATCTGGAGCAGAAAAGTGATGGGGAGCAGAAGAGGCACTCTGAAAGGCAGAAGGAAGAGTACGAGCTCCTTCCAACACAGACCGTTTAAGACTGCCAGCAGCAGGACTCCAGAGCTGAAGTCAAGCCATTATTCTGGCCTCAACAAAATCAATTAAAGTATTGCCATTTAACTAAACAGGCCAGCTGACTTAAAACAATCTAAAGACAAGCTGAAAATAATCTCCTGCAGACCTGCTCACTGGTAGGCAGTGCCTAAACCCCCTCACCTTATTTCAGCCCTTTTTGCTCACTAGAGGAACGTCTCGATATCACAGGACCTGGTGCAGAAAGTCCTCCACCACGTGAACTGATATAACTTTTTTGACTAAAAAATATCCAGTCATCCTAAACCAACTAGTTTGGATACCTGTACCCACTGTCAGTGCTTTGGAGAGGTGCTGCAGCCAATATTAGAGTATCTGTGTTGATGTAGCTTAAACCACAGGGCATATTAGAACAGCTTTAGATACTGCCCAGTTTTCAGCTACCTATGGTAAACCTACACTTCTGATGCGCTGTATTATTTTGCTTCCTGACTTGAAGGAGTCCCCAGTGTTGCTACTGTCACACTGAGGGTAGAGGAGAACCTCTTGTTGGGCAAGAAACGTGCAGCAGGAGAGCCCACGCATGCACGTCTACCTGCACTTCCAGCCCTGGCCCAGGGTCTTCTCTACAGGTCCCACTGGTGACAATTAAGGGCCCACAGGACCCCACTATGAGTGACATCTGCTGCACGACCGTGATGGTGATCTAGGAGCTGCAAGTGCCCCTTCCGCTCTTCCCCACCAACATCAGGGGTCTGCTCCTGAAACTACCCACCAGCAGGGCAGCCCACCTTGCCCAAGCCCCCGGGGAGCCGCCACAACGGAGCCGCCCTCGCCCAGGTTAGGTGTTCTCCTCCTCCAGCTCCGTGCTGACAGCATTGCGCTCCGTGTCAATGGAGCAATATTTTTTATTCATAATTAGAGCCACGTCTCCTAGAATAATCGCAGAGTGCTAATGGCTCCAGGCAGGTTGGCAAAAAAATTAATTTGGGCTAATTTGTCAGAGACCAGGGAAGTATGTAATATAACGCACGTATCATTTACTCAGCTTGCAGTGTCTCCATTATGTAAATAGTTTGCAAGGCCTCTGAAGCAAGGGCTCTTCCTTCCTTGAGACACACGATCTTACTACAGCAACATCACAGAAACAGAATAAAATAAGCTATTGACTGAAAAAGCAGCTACACATTGATATTTGCCACCTTAAAGGCAATTAAAACGTGAACATTATACTGCCTTATAAGGGCAAGTAACTCTATAATTATTTTACTCCATTTGCCAGTACAAATATGATACTAATTCTGGGAAAACAGGCGTCCAAAAGTCTAAATGAATAAATGAAGTACCTGAAAATCAATAGAGTTGAACAAAACAGTCATTAGTATTAAAGTCTTGTTCAAACACTTGGCAGGGGACTGAGCCAAAATTTGCAGGCTCATATAACTGAAGTGATCAATCAAATTACAAACCAAAGAAGCAAATGTGAGGTAAACTGCATTTTTATGCATCTATGTCTCTGACTATATATTAATTTTTTTCACCCATAATTCATCTTTACTCAGTCTGACTTGTCACAGAGTTACTGTGGGCAATTTATCAACCACTTGAGCATGAACTCTAAGAGCTGCTCTTCTCCTGCCATCTCCCCCGGCCTCCTCATGCTGTCTCAGGGCACCAGGAGAGCTAAAAAGGAGGGCACAGTCAGGGCAGAAAAATAATTTTTTTGGTAGTTTCCTTATTCCAGGTGAGAAACAAATACACCTTGACAGAAAGGGATTTAACTGCCACGGAAGGGAGAGGGTTTGCTTGAGCCACTCATTCAGAGGGACAGTCTCCAGGCCATGCAAATAAGATTCCAAAGTCTGTTTAAAAAACCTAAACAAACAAAAATTAATCTTCAGTTGTTTTCCTTGCAGAAAATGCAGTCGCTGGAGCTGTCGCTGGAGGTGGAAGGAGTCAACACCTTGGTCCCACATCTGCTGTGAGAGATGGGAAGAGCTAACCAAAGATTTGACAGCAACCCCATGCTTGGCAGCCTTTCGCCTCTGGTTGATAGGCCAAGCATTTCATCACAGATCTTCTAATTTCTGCACGGGAGCCATCTCAGTTTAAATAGCCCCTCTCTCCAGACTCGTTAGCCTAGCTCACTGTGCAGCCACTAAGTGTCCATCCCTCTAAGTGCAGTTCGTTGCCTGCATCCTCTTTCTCTCCAAAAAGGCACCTTGCACTTCTGCTACCAGCAGAAGTCGGGGTGCAGGGTGGTTTCTATTTCTCTTTATTCCCACACACAAGCAACTAAGTCCATATGAAAATCTAACTCTCTGGCTGGCAGCGCAGTGCACGTGCAGCCACCATTGCTACAGCTCCTGCTGTCTTCCTGGGTGACATTGGAGGCTGGGGGACCCTGCCAGCCTTTGCTGTATTCTCATCTTTACCTTCAGGACTCTTAATTAAAAAAAAAAAAAACAAAACCAAAAACAAACCAGGCCCCACAGTCACTGACAGGGTCTCTGCTGCTGTTACCAGTGCAGAGGAGAGAAAAACCAAGCAATTACCAGGACAGAAATTGCTAGACACTCACGAATGCTTGTGGGGCAAGTAAAGACCTGGCAATTATTATGGAAGAGCTTGAAATGGGGTATCTCTGATGTACCTTGGGGAAGGGACCCATGAACTGTTTTACCAGTTCAGATGCAGAATTTCTGAAGGAATCCATTTGATGAAGTTTGGGCAACATCCTGATTGAGTCAAGTTAGTCTGGGCTCTCTCTGCTGCCTGCACTCATATTCTTTCACCCTGCCCAGTTGCACACCCATATATCTCTATGTTGGCATAGCATGGAGCATAGTAGACACATGGGACACACACCTGCTATAAAACAAATGTTACTGCCATTCTTGGAAGGCAAGTGTTTCTCCAGGTCTTAATATTGTTAGAACTAAATCCATCTTGGGGATGAACCACATTTCACCGAAGCCCACGAAAAGACCCTGACTGATTTCAATGGCTGTTGGATGAGGCCTGTGTAAAACATCTTATGCAAACCTTTAGAAATAAAAAATGTCTTTATCCATCCAGATGCAGGGAAAAAGCTTTCCAAAAATAGAAGCCTAAGTGAATCATAAAACACAACCAAAAAAATCCCAACACAGACTGTATCTGTTTAGACACGTATGCAGGTACATATGTGTCCAAGTAGCAAAGGTCCAGGACACGCTGTCAAGTTAGCGTGGCGTAGCAAGTAACTGTACATGACAAAAAAGATGGCAACTAAATATGTTTCCAGCCTGTGGCAAAAGATTATGCACGTTATCTTAAACCTCTTGCACTGCAGACTACTCCAACTCAGACAGCCCTGCATTTGCAGCGGGTAACTAGCGCCTACACGGGCTGCCACAGTAGATCAGGCAACGTGGGGATAATTTGTCACGCCATGGTAACGTTTGGGGTTATTGTACTGCTTAACAATAAAGTCTCAAGAAAGTGAGATTTTATTTTCCCTACTCTTCTTCTCTGACCCAGACTGGTACGAGATAATTTCACCCTGTAATTCCAACTCTCTGACAACCATGTTGTTGATGTTCCCCCACAGCTAAAGTGTACCTTTCATTCAAAGACATTTTCTAAAAGTGTCCATGCTCAAAAAGTTGAAGTTTATTTCCTAGACAATGCACATGCACTGAAAGACTCCAAACTGTTCAGCTCCAGCTTAAAAGACCTTCCACGATCTGTAGCACTGAAACAAGTGGCAAGCCAACTCACCTTTGGAGGAGGGTAGAGGTGACAAAGCGGTTGTCCTGGATCTTGTTTACACAGCTTCAAGGAATGGCAGACCACATCAGCATTCATTTCCCTGTCTATACTGAAGGAAATGGGGGGAAAAAAAAAAAAAAAAAAAGACTCTTATGTCCTTCTGGGTGCTTGAAAGTAGAAGCTATTTCCATGAGAAGTTAAATGTCTCTAATGCCAAACAATAACCTCAGCTCCCTTCACTGTGGCCCGTAATGGCTGCTCAGTACAGTGTTGGGTCCTAACGATTTTCTGCCATGGCATCCTATTCAGCATATAAGATTGGATCCCAGGATGATGAAAAAGCACTGTGCTTTATATGCAGCACCTGAATCAAATACATTATGACTGTTCTGTTTTTTAATCAATCATAAGTCTGACAAAGATTTAAAGGTTAAAGTTAATGCATATGCAATGTGGCACATATGAATGTTCAATCATTAACTCCAGAAAATAACCAGAAATCCTTCAAAGATCCTTAACCTTTAATCACCAAGCACAAGAGCTAGGATTGTTTCTTTCTTTTTGGGACACACCCCTGGGCTAATCAGGAATTAAATTAAAATGTTGGATTATAGCACTTCTTAGTCCTGTAAGCACTTTGCAGTCCATTGTCTAGTTTTAAAAAATAAAAATAAAAACCCTAGGGAGGAAGAAGGTCTAGCAAAAGCACTGTTAATTAAACTAAGAACTTTCAAAGAAGAAGAAAATTACCTGCATTTTATTTTTTAGTCACTTACATTACTTAGTAGGCTTCCCCAAGAGTGTGTGTCAAGGTCGGGGCTGAGAGCATGTAGGGGCTGACAATTAGAAAACTTGATTAAAGGTAGAAGGGAAAGCAAGAGTCTAGTATTACAGCAGTGTGACTCTGAAGAACCTGTCTCGCACACACGGGTTATTTAAATTCCTCCCTCAGCCAAACGAGCTGAATTTCAAAAGGTAATTACATCAGGTGGGCCTGATCTGAGATTCAAATGGAGTATGAAAATGGTTACCAGTGGCAGCCTGTGTTTATTCACTCAGGAACAGCTATGCCAAATGCCAAACCAGAATCACTCTCAAGCATCTCTGCTTTAATAATAATGTGATTTTAAGAATGAAACCACTGCAATTCAATCTGACAGCATGTCTGTACGTGTCAAGAACAAACTAAGCAAAGACCTGAGAGGACACAGCAATACTTACAGTTCAGCTATGTGTGGTCCATAAAGTTCAGCAAATACGTAACAGAAACCTTGCAGTTTTTCTAGAAAACATAATTTTTTTAAAGTAATTGAGCACAGTGAAGCTGGTCAAAATACAACAGGAGTTGTTTCATTAAGGTGAATGCTGATTTATATTAGGGGAAGGCGTGTGAATCTATGACCTCAGTGTCGCACCAGAGAATGGGAAAACCTGAATTTCTAACCTTGCCTAAAGCCCTTAGATAAAGACTAAAAATGATAAGTAGCATTTGTTACACATTCTGAGTAAGGCATCATGGAAAAGTCGAAAGAAATCATACATGCTGCAGCATCTTCTAAGCAGTTTAAACAAAAAGCTCGGTAGTTTTGCAAGAGGAAAGAAAACAAATACATAAATCAAAGTGCAGCAAGTCATGTAGGGCTTGATGCTACTGCAAGAGCTGCCTCCGAGCTTCTGGGGGTTTGTGTGAGTTAAGATAATACGTTTTGTGTAAAGCAGGCGTTGCACAGGAGTAATTGCGTTCAAACAATATTTGATGCTTTTCCTTTGGCTTTCTTTCACAGTCTGCAGCTGTGTGCCTTTTCAGGATGCTGGCTGAGGTGGCTTTCTTTAATCTGGGTGAAGCATGCCCTCCATGCGACAGCTCATCAGAGATTTCTTTAAGATACTGTTGTAAATAAAAGTAGTCCCCACACCCGAGCAAAGACACCAATGAGAGACACTAGGGGTTTGAATACAGGTAGGGCATGATGGCAGCACTGGTCTGCAAGTTCGCATGGAGGAAAATTGACTGTTTCTCAGCCTGAACAGATGAGACCTGGTTAACCGTGCACGTATCCTGCAAAGGAGGTGTCAGACCTTGTTTCGGCATGGGTGGTGGTGTGAAAAGTCACGAAGAGGCAGGTTCATACAAGTGCAGTGACAACAAACTTGCAGCTCCTGAAATTCCTGGGAGATGTTTTCTCTTGCACCTCCATTAGACAGACAGATAATTATCTGTACTTGTGGAAGAAAACACAGAATATCCTCATTTTTCCTGAAGAAAAGCCTTAGAACGCCCCAAAGCAGCTGCTTCCCTCCAACTTTGGGCTGAACGTTCTATATTAACCAGCGTCAGGCTGGATGTGCCCAGAGATGGGGGTCTGCTGCATACAAAGTGGGTAGTTTTGCCCCGGGGAGGGTAAAAATCCTTGCGCACTGACTCCGTCAGCAGGCAGGGGTATGTTCTCACTCCCGTGAGAGCCGGGGAAGGTGGCTGGTCTCCTGCCAGGACTGCAGACACCCCGGATGGCAACCTGTGCCCCAAGAAAGGAGGACTGGGACCAGAAGGGCGTAGCAGGGAATATAAAGATAATTTCCTCAACACCCTCCTACTCATAGGGTGTTGCAGGCAGCTTCTAGAACTAAATAGCTGATTTTTTCTTATCCCGTGCCAGGTGTTTTATTTCAATCAAGTTATTAGCTTCATTTCTTTGCCTCCTTTGCCACATAACTCCTCTCTATTGGCTCTTTAGAAGCAATCTGCAAGTTAAAAATTGGTCTCCTGGCTAGAATTAGATTTTATTCTTGTTCACCTAAAAGGAAAAACATCACAGACATCCATAACCCTGTGTTTGGTATCATTGCCGATTAAAACACCCTCTGACGAGGCTTGCAGCGGGGCACCTGGCTCTCCATAGCAGCCAGCAGGAGAAGGTGTCTGCCTTCCCCAACACCTCCCCGGTGCATCGCAGGCGATGGTCGTCTGATAGGTTTCCCAAACCAGCTGGTTTCCATAACGTTTCTGGCCCTGGAGGAGCCAGCTTGTTATTGTAACCCATAGTGGTGGCTGCAAGGAGGGGAGGGTTTGGCAGGCCATCAGCTCTGGGGAGCTGATGTTGGGAGTCTGCTGGTCGCACTGATTTCTAGGCTCTGATTTCCTTACATGTATAGGAAGCTTGACATGTAATTACCCCATGGGGTAACAAGAGGAAGAATGATGGGTGGCAAAAAGAACAGCAATAACATAAAATTATTGTGAGGCACATAGAGTCCTCTTGGAAGATAGGGATGTCGTTCAGGCTTTGGCTTCCAGCAAAACAGACACAAGCCACGGGCAGGGTTTACAGTACTCGCCCTCCGAGGCAGCCCGCATTCCTGTGTTCACAAACCTCTGGCTCTGCTGACAGACACAAAGAGAGGCTATCGCAGAGAGAAAGCTCTTTTAGGAGGAAGCTACGTAAGTCAGAAAGGAGCGGGAGAGAGAGAAGATGATGAATAAATTTGAGTGTTCAGGGGCAAGAGAGGAGCGTAAACCAAACTAAATACTGGAAAATTTAGAGAAAATTTGGAGTATACTTCCTTTTGCCATGCTTTAGGTTAAAGAGATCCCCTAAACTGCCCTATTCTTCCATGATAAAAATCCGGAGGGTTTTCCTCTATAGCTTTGTAGTCCTAGAAACACAAATTCTGGCTGAATCCCAGAGGATAAATATTTGAAGAAAGATGGTATTAATCATGTTGCCATTTCCACTTGAGCTCTAAGGTGTTTACACGGCAGTGGTCGACACAGAAGCAGAGCATGACTCAGAGGCAACGCCGGAGGCAGACAGTCTCAAAGCACATTTCGGGTATCAGACACCTCTGTTTCATCAGGCAGACAGCCACTATCCAGGTAAATATACATTCTTGCTAACAACATCTCTTACACCGTATATACTGCCCATTCTCCCAGACCTGGCATTTCTGTCTGCTCAAGAGCCTCCTTCACTCACGGTGTTACAGTTCTTATTTTCATAGGTTTATTTGCCATGTCACTTGAATCACACACATTGCAAATATTTCCATACAACTAGGGTTGTGATTGTGTTTTCTACACAGCCTATGGGATTGAGTGGGATTGATGAGTACTGAATTTTTCTCTTTTTCTCTAAACATTTTTGTTCTTGAACATCATATAACTTCACTGAAGGATTGATCCAACCCAAACTTGATTGTAATCGAAATAATAGGAGGCCCTTTTAAAAAAACCCACGAGTTCTTATTCCCTCTTTGGGCCTAGGAAAAGCCCCACTAACATTAATTTGTTGCTGTTATTGTTGCAATCAATTGTAGGCATGTGTACAATAATGAAATTGTTCCTTCAGGTGAAATGGCATGGCCTTGCTTTAGTAGGTTTGCTCCTTGTGAGCATCCAAAGCTTTTCTATTGTTTCAAGTAGCAAGAGGAATCTGTTGACTCCCGCTGCGCTGCAGCATTCGCCTCCTGGGACAGGATAAATCGGGTTACACTGTAGCTCCTGCACAATCCATAGGATTTTTCATTCCTTTCAAGTTCAGGGTCATCTTTTTTCAATTGGGGGTATCCATGCATCTCATAGAAGGTAACTGGATTATACAGATTTAACTAAAGGGATAATGGGATTTTATGTGTGTAAAGAATGGCAGCTGAAAAGAAATATCTTGACATGTCAGCGGAACAGGGTCCACTGAGTGAATCATGAACATAGAGCTAGCATGTCATATTTTAAAGTAGAAAATTGTATTTTAATAGCAGGATCAGCACTTCTAATTGTAACTTCATGGTTATGTGCCTGTAATTTAAAACACTGAAGATACGACTTATGGAATAGAAATCAGATAAGCATCATTCTATCAATGAAAGAATCCCAGCAATTACCTCCCTGCCCCATCCTGCATCAGGAAATCCAGTCTTGGAAAGGAAGGAATTAAAATTCTACACGCGTCTTCTATGAAACTAGGGTCTACAGAGCAAGATGGTTTCTCAGAGATACAATTCATGGAGTCCTATATAAATGACTTTTTAATGAAGAATCCTAAGCCATCTTTTCACATTCGTAACATTAAAAAGATATCATGAATGTAAGATCTAGTCACTTAAATAGTTGTAGGATTGGTCTGTGAGGCACAAAGCCATTCTGGCATTCAAACTGTTCTCTATTTAGGGATGTGCATTTGGACAGCTAAGCTCCTTTGGTCAGATAAAATAAGGGGCAGAAAAAGGGGAGTCCACATATATTCATATGGAATAGCTATCACTTCTGAAATATGTATCATCAGTTACATTTCAATAGCTTGTCTGTGCAACCAAATGTTCACATCTTACACCTGTCAACCTCAGCTCATTTTTGAGATGTTACAATAGCAGCTTCCTATACCTGCTGAAAACATTTTCATCTTCACAGCTGCTATAAAGACCCATATCAACAAGAAAGAGGAGTGGTTGGGCATACAGTGAATCTTTTCTTAAGCTGCTAACAAAAAGACAAAGTGGAGAAAAAGGGAGGGAAGGGGTCAGCGTGTGTTTGTGCTCACATGCACGTGGGCTTAATACAACCCCACTCACACTAACTTTAGGACAAAATCCCAGCTCTGAAGCCAAGTGTGCCATGCCACTGACTTCCCTGCAGATAGCACCTTGCTATCTTTCAGCTACATTCATTTGAGATGCTGCATGAGAAGCAGATAAAGCTTTTCCAGACTCCACGTGTGAATTTTTAATTAACAGAAAAATACAGCAGTACCAACATAACATATGGCGTATTATTTGGTACTTACCAGGTATGTAGTTGCACAGTCTCTCCACGGCTGCCTTTACTGTACTGTTGTGCCACTGTGCAAGCTGTTCAATTACAGAGACCACAAGCACGCATCCTTCAAACAAACAAACAAAAAGAGCTAATACGGTTATCTGCAAAGTGTGATGAAGAACCCCGTACCATAGAAGAATTTCAGGCATTGTTGAGCATTTCATTCCGTGAGATGCTCCACGGCATATAAGTGTTCAAGGGGAAAAAATATCTGTGAATTTCTGTTTTTATTCAAAACCTGTAAGTTATCACAGAGAGGATGCCAATGCCAGAGGAGCACTCAGAACAGCCTGGCTTTTACAGTGCTGGATGTGGCTCCTGAAAAAATGATTTTTCCATCCTTTCAAGGATGAAAATCAAGGAGCCAGTGGGACAGCCACTGTTACAACTGCCTGCTTGGCCACCCACCCTCTTGTTATTTCTTACAAGAAAAAAGGCACAGGTCTGTACCTGATGGGACTTCTGTACCTCTCCACACAAGCCACACAGAGAGCTACCGAAACTGAAAAACAAACAGGTGTGGCTGCCTGCAGAAGAGACCTCACCAAGCAGACATATGTGCTGACCACCACAAAGCATCCATGGCATCATTTCTTCACACTTTCCTGGGAAGCCCAGAGGTGCTTGCAACGCACGGGGTTGCTGGGCCCAGCTACGCATTTGCTAAAGCCAGAATGTCTTCTGAGTTTATTCTGCCCTCCTTCTGCGGTTGGAAAGAAACCATTTCCTATGACTTACGAAGCTGGTTATTTCTCACCACTGCTCTGGGTGCAAGCAGAAGGCTAAAGCCTAGTTGCTCCTTGGACTAGCTGTGGCTGAGACCTGAGGTCTTGCGCACCATAGTGAAGCATTTCTTGAGACGTACAGCACTTTTCTGACATTTTTGGGATGAAGTAGGTTCAATGTGATCCCCATATAGCCATCATTCAGAATCCATGTGATGACCATAAGTGGTTCACTGCAAGATGATTTTAAATTGCTGTAGGCCAGCACTGTGCTCTCCCTTTCTGCAATGACTTCACCATTTTATAAAGAAGCCACACTCGGTGATCCAAAGCCTTGCCAAAATAGTCAGATTTGGCAGCCAAAGTGAGGTCCCAGCCTGGACTGATGGTCTGTGTAACTGAGGTAGGTATCGCAGGAAGCCAGGGAACAAAGAGCCAGGACACCCGTTTCCAGCAGCCTGAATAAAGATTTATCTTTGAAATCCCTGTAGCTGAACCCTGTTTCCTCCC
Source organism: Aramus guarauna (assembly GCA_013400195.1). Lineage (NCBI taxonomy): Eukaryota > Metazoa > Chordata > Aves > Gruiformes > Aramidae > Aramus > Aramus guarauna. The sequence continues at coordinate 561,760 of VXBL01008144.1, read as the reverse complement.
TGCTGCAAAAAATCCCAGCTCTTAGGATTTTCTCTGACACAGTCTAGTAATTGAGTTAAGCTGCAGCAGGATGTGGGTGGAGATCCATCTTTTTTCCAAAGCTCAAGGCATTAATGTTTAGGGTTTTCAGACTGGCACAACTCTTCAAAGTGAGCTTTTAAATTCCTTCTAAGTACCCCTGCCTATGTGCTATTAAATCAAAGTGATGTTTTTCAATGTAAATAACTTGAATGCTCCTATGGATCAAGTGGCAAGTCAAAGAGGAGGTAATACAATTCAAACTTGTTCTAAGACCAATGCCTTTGAGTCTTCTATTACCTCTGCTACCCCAAATACAGTAATCCAGTGGAAATTACAGTGAACTTGCCACCTCTTTTGCAGGGATAAAAGCCCACTTCTCCATACTTATTAAATAAAATGCTCACTCAAAGTTCTCTGCAGAATGATTTATAGAGCATGCTAAAAGACATTACCTCCAGTCAGCCTAAAAGAATAGGAGAATAAATGGAGACAGATACAACCAAAAAAACCCTGAAGCAAGTAATTCCTTCTCCTTCCCCTCCTCCCCAAATAGCCACACATTAGCCCAAGGAATTAACAGTTAATTACAACAGAATAGCTCATAAAGAGGAAAAAAAAAAAAGGAATAGTAAAGACAGACAAAAACTAAAACCAAAGGGGACATTCAAGCTGGAGGGTAAAGTGTGCTCAGGACTTGAGGCAGAAGAACAGCCCAGGGCTGTGTGGTCCCTGTTTAAGCAGTAGCAGGCACCTTCGCACTGCCTTGTCCCACGCTGTGCCCCAGGCAGGGCTCGTGTTAGGGACCAGTCCCCAGCGCACATTTGGACAAGGACATCTGATCAAGGGAGGGGGAGTTAAGGGGTGCAAGAGACTTCAGCTGTTTGGGTGCAAGCCATGCCCTGCACCAGCCCCCGAGACAGAAAACAGACCCTGGCTTATTTTCAAGGGCAGCGTGGGCATAGCCACACTGGACCACCTCCATTGCTTAGTTCGGAGACAGCGGTGCACATCCTTGAAATGTGAAACACACCTAAAAGGCATTTCATAACTTGGTTCTTACAAGGCCATATTATTAACACACACGACCAACCTACAGACAACTAAAACTACCCTTCCTCTGCCTTCTACGTCTGCTTTATTCATGAGGATGGAGGCTCAGAAAAATTAAATTACCAATATTGATGCCTTAACCACAAACCCACATATTCTTTCTGTGCCTTCCTTTCTTCTCTTACCAAGGTCAGGCCTTCATCTAACAATATTCCTGTCTAGCAGTTAGAAAGACAAAAAGGAGCCCAAGCAGAAAGATGGAAAGGAGCTAATCCTTCGATACTTTCTAAAGGAGGCAGCTTTTATTGTTTTACCTCTCTTTCTTTTGCACCAGAAGCTCGAGGAAGCTACGAATGAGGATATGCCAGAGCTTAGCAGACACAGGTCCAGGAGTCTGTGAGGGGTGAAGATAAGGAGAGAAAGGAACTCAGGAGACACTGAAGTTAGGGATGTTAGCAGAGGAAAATGCTTCAGCAGGCAGAGGGGCTGGGAGAGCAGACAGCCCCCAAAACACAGGCTGAAGCAGAACTGAGCACAGGGGCAAGTGGACAACAGGGGTGGAGCGGACGCCAGCACGGCTTGAGGAGTGGGACAGCCTGACCAGACTGTGAAATCGCAAGCCTGGATGCAAAGCAAGGGAATATGCCCCCCACCCCTACCCCTGCAAACACAGGTGTGAGCTCAGAGGCAGGGCGGCAGGTGAAAACCGGAGGGATCTGGAATGTCATGTTGTGGAGGCTCCCATCACACCAGGGAGCTGACCGTGTCACCAACTGCGGCAGAGAGAAATGACAGCCATTTTGCCTGTGCTGCGTAACCTGGTGCTCCTGCACCTTCACCCAGGGCCTGCCAGCACGCTTTGCAGGGAGAACAGACTCCTTCTGTCTTGGTCCCCTGCTCCCCTGTCCTGCCCAGCTGCCTCTTCCACCCACCCTGCTTGCTGGGCATCCCTGCCGTACTGCACAGGAACTGGGGGCCCCGGCTGGGTCCAGCTTTTTAAAAATCTGTCTCCCACCTCTGGCATCCCCTCTTCCTCCACCGGGACTGCAGGGGTGTGCCGCCATGATGAAGCTTGCAAACTGCTGCCGGTGGGAGCGCAACACCGTCCGCCTCCCCCCGCCGCCGGCCTAGCAGCTCGTGCTTCCCGTGTTGTGGCGGGCCTGCTCCCGCCTCGAGCAGAAATCAACCTCCGTGATGTCTCTGCTTTCAGTTACGGCATCCTCAGGTGCCAAAATGTCAGCTCCAGCGCTGCAAGGAGAGATTTTATTTCAGTGTACAAGCTGGCCTGGTAAAAACATCGATGCAATGAGTTGACCTCTCTCGTTTGCACCGGCAGAGAACGGCTCGTGACGCAGCCTCGCACCTTCCCTGGCAGATGAGGAAAGAGCTTGCCTCTGACTGCAGCGCTCGGCCCTGCCGCAACCTCAGTGCACCGCTTTTAGACTGAATTTGAGTTATTCACCCCAAGTGCAGGCTCAGCAGCCTGCCTAATGATGCGTCTTGGGGTGGGGGTGCAAAGAGGCTCCTCTCGCTCTGACTCAGATGCTGCCTCCATGACACTCATTTTCTTTATCACCACGAGGTCTTCTCGCCTGTGGTAGAGTAGGTGCAGAGAAAGGGGCTTACGGACAAACAGCCAGAGTGCTCGAAATCTGAAAAGTTGGGCTGAGGATAAAAATAGCCCCAGAGTTTCCATTTCTTCTGATCTACAAGAAGAGTCTCCACTGAAGATGCGAGTTTCTCTTTCATCTTTGTCAAAGTACCACGGGGAGAGGGGGGAGGGCTATTTTTGGTTCAGCTCTGCCAAACAGAAACAGAATTCTTAATCACAAAAACAATCATCCAGGTAACCTTATTCATGGAGTGGTCTCCTGGCAATTAAATGGAAATTTTTCATGCTGATTAAGTCAGTTAGACACTTTTGTGTCTATCGAACCGGGCCCAAAGGGAGATTGGCTTCACATGAGAATTAACAGAGCCATCGCTGAGTTTGTGCAGTACTTAATGCAGTACCTTGGGCTACTAGATGCTGTATGAATATAAACAACAATAATAATAGCCTGACTACTTAGGAAAAGCCCACAGAGCCGAACTTCAAAGTGTTTGCTCTCATAACCTAGTCTTTATCGTCACGGAGAGGATGCTTCTGATCACACTATTACACCCTCCCTGCCTCGGGCACCCACAGACCACACCTCGGTTGTTCAAATGCTCCCCTGCAAATGCACCTATTCCAGATGAAATGCGGGACAAGTCGATAAAGAAAGTCTTGAATGATTTTCAAAGGGGCCTGGGGTTCCATGTGGGGCATCCTCACCCTCAGGCACCGTGTCTGAAGTCTCAGGACCTGAATTTGGGGACTCTTCCTGCCCTCCGGTGGGAAAGGTGCCACCCCCCGGGAATGTGTGCCATCAGCTGATCTGCTCTCTGTTTCCCTTATCTACATGGGCTTTTATCAGGTGTCCTTGATCCACCTCTCTTTACTGCTCGTGGTCTGCTGGCACCTCTTATTGCCCCACCATGGGCCATGCCCCAGGGGACGCCCGCTTCTGTTCAGGCTCTGCTGGCCTCAAAGCCCTTCATTTAGACTGATGTCATCAGGAGCAGCTTTTGGGCTGGAGATTGTAAATTACTCAGGAAAAGGGTTGAACCCTGGGAGGAGGGAGGAGGAATGTCTAAGGGGACTTAGTCCAGGGAGTCTAACCCACCCAGCTTCCTTGTTTTTTTGGATAAAGATGTGCTTCTCCCCAGAAAGTAATTCAGATTTATCCTCTAGGAGAACCTATCATCTCCTGTGTTAGGCTACAGGTAAAACCTCAAGAGGTTAGCATCTATAAACTGAAGTCAGCTCGGACTGTTCTGGCTCCTACTACAAACCTACTCTCCTTTCTAATCATATATATGTTCTTCCTCTGGATTTAGTGGCAGAAAAATAATTTCTTGTTGGCTGCAGCATAAGAAGCCACCACCTTCTAACAAAATCAACAGAAATCTCCTTGTACACCGAATATCATCAGAAATGCTAACCAGTTATCCTAGCCTTTAATGGGTATTAATTCTGCGGGCTAAAAATGGAAAATAATTAGTTAGCTAAAAAGGACAGGGGGAAATCAGCTATCTCGACTGTAGAAATCTCACGGCTTTAATTACTTATGATGTCTGTGAGAATATAAACTTTTTAATACTCTGGCATCAGTAGAGAAGCACTTCCAGATCTGGACAGTCATTAACAACTATTGCTTGCTTTTAATTTAGTAGATATTTAGATGTGATTTATTTCTCATCATTTCTCGTCATGAGCTGGACACATTTAAGGCAATGTAGATAGGTCTCATAATTAAAGGTTTAAAAATTTCTCTAATTTTTTTATAATTGCACGTGATTTTCTTCAGAAACAAGTTTCTAGAAATATGGCCCTGCTGTCGCACTTCAATAATAGGCTTCAATGTCTTGACAGGCTGAAGGATGTTTTCTCTGGAAGACATTAAATGGTGTTATAATGCCTATCAGCCATTAGAAACTAGACTCTGGTATTAATAAAATGCCTGTCTCTTTTAGCAATAGTTTCTCCCATATGCTATTAATTTCTGAAGAGATAAGAGAGAACCATAACCATTTTACTCAGCAGAGTAATCTGAAACCTCACACGTCAGGAAGTACTTCTCTCCATGTATTTGAAAATAGCGTGTAATAATAAAATGACATTTCCAATAAGCTTGAGAAAAAAAATCATATCCCAATAATAAAATCAGAGCTAGAGAAATGCATTTCTTAGCCATGAAGCCTCTGGCAGTTTGAGCAGACTATTTAACTTAATCCACTTCTGCCGCACACGTTTGAAAGGCTCTATAATTAGAATTATACCTAGGGATGTCAAGAAGTGTCTGGATAGTGAAAGCTGCCTCTCTAAGTTTCAGATTTGTAGATATATTTGTCTGAGTAAAACTCTGTTAAATGGGATTTCTGGCACCTGGTGCATCCTCCTTTGTCATCCTTTACTCGCGTTCCTGCGTGTTGGAGACCTTTCTTGCCCTTCCAGCCATATCGCTGTTCCCCAGACATAAATTAAACATACCCCCTGAAGAGCCTGGAGGAAATAAGCCAAAAATGTGGCCTTGGACACAAATAGCTCTCCGCAAACCCTTCTGGCCAGGCTGTGGTCACCCTGCTTGCACCCTCGCTTGGTGAAGCGGCAAACATCTGCCTCAAATATCTGTCTGCAGCAGCAAAGCCCCTTCAAAAATGAACTCATCTATCCAATTCGTGGATTTACATAGGAGATGAAGCTTTTCCCAAAACAGTTTTTGCTTCTTCCATTTATAGATGATCATAGGCTCCAGTGCGTCTCTTAAAGCCTACAGATGAGGAGTCCCCAGAGCCTGTCTGGGCTCAGATACTGCGACTCCTTGTGCAGGCACTGTTGGTCTGGAGTAAAAACACCTCTTCCCAAATTTGTCTTGTCCAGTTCAACCTGGAACAAGACATTCCTGCTTGAAATATGAGCATTCATATGGTGTTCTAAGAAGAAATAAGGTTTTCTCCTCTGAGACGGAGACATGCACATTCTAGGTGCAGGCAGACCATGGATATGCAATGTTACAATACAGGAATGTTTTCTTTTTCACTATATATTCCCTTCCTAATACTTCCCAATACTCATTTTGCCTTCTTTCGCTGCATCTCAGCACTGAGCTGATACTTGCAAAGAACAGCCCTTTGTAACCTCAAGATTTCATTCCAGCATGGAAATATTCAGCTCAAATGACCCATCTGTATATGCAAAGTTAGGGTAGTTATTTTCTATATTTGTTGCTTTGAAAGCTAATACAGAAAGGGATCTGAGTGGTAAAGTATTTTCACTCAGACTTTGTTTCCTTTTCCATAATACAGTGTTAATGTACTTCATAGGGATACTGAAGTAATGGAATATAATAATAGGTATCCATATTCAAAAATTTGGCATACACAAGACCTTTTCTCCCTAAATTTGCTAAGTGTCATAAAATATCTTGGAAATCCTAAATGGTACGCTATTACCAAACCCATCACTGGGCATAAAATTACACACAGTATACTGTCTAAAGACATTTTAATATATTATCCGTATAGCAGTCTTTTGAGTGCATTGTAGCTCTGTAACAAAACCAGCACATCCTGGAATATCCTTTATCATTTTTGTTGCTTATGCCTCTGCAGTTCATGCAATAGCAGTAAGACACTTTAGATCACCTAACTTCAGAGCTCTATTAGTGCATTACTGTTTTCTTAAGACGCTCAATGAGGACTCTGGTAGAGTTAGTTATGCTGGTACAGAAAATTCAATTTCTATCTAGTGGAAGACTCTGGTATCCATACCTGCCAGCCAAATGTATCCCCAGTGTTTCCTACATTACACTTTAAAGAGCCCTATTTAACAAAATCTATAACCCCTGGCGTTTCCAGTGGAAATGCTTTCTGTATTAATTAATAGAAAAAAACATGTGTGTGTATTTGTGCCATTAACATATTTTTCTTTTCCAAATCAGGAAAGGGTATTAAAGATTTACTGAAGCCTGAATCGTGGCAGAGGGAGTTAACGTAACTGAGTAACTTCATCCTTGTCACAAAGGTTTGACCATTTTAAAATCCTGGATGCACAAAACTTGTTTCAGATATACAGTTCCTAAAACCATTGAAAGTGATTGCCTTAAACATAAGCAGGGGTTTTTTGAGTTCTGTATAGGGCTAACATATGAACAAGAATGTGAGGCACACATGTTAAGGCAATCAGCAAACAAACAGACAATCAATACTAAATAAATAAGATTATAAAAGAAAACTTACAGCCAGCACCAGTGATGTAAAATCTACAAGACTACCCATGTGTACAAGTGCACATACAAATATATAGGAGTGTGTATCTACACCCATATACATGCATATATTTGTAGGTATGCTAAGCATACCTTTTTATTGTGATCCATATATACATATATTTGCACTTTACAGCCATAACCTTTCAGTAAGACTTGAGGTGTTCTTGAAAATAAAATTTTTACCATCAGTTGTTGAAAAATATGAATCTCTGTAGAAAATATTCCCATTTTAAGACTTGCTTTAGTATCTCTACTGTACTACTCACATGCCTGTGTTTTTTTCTATCCAAAGTATAATCACAGAAAAAAAATGTTACGGTCTAATTTGGTATTTATTACTGGTCATCAGGCCAAATTTTGCCACTAAGTAAACTGAGCAATGTCGGTGAAGTGAATAGAGGTGCTGTGGCTTGGCACCGGTTTAGCTGTAATCAAAGTCAATCCCAGCCTTTCAGAGTGAAATACATTGATATTTGGCATGGCCTTTTTACAGAACTCATTGAGCTGTAAATTATATGTTCTGTCATGGTGCCTCCCCGGACAATGCGTGCACGACCACTTTGTCGGAGTGCAGTTTTTAAAAGCCTCCAACTCCATTTGCAATGTTCCATTGTATGAAGTTATTGGGAACTCCAAACGCCACCGGTCCTGCTGCCACTCTGCGGGGCATATTTCATCCCTGCACTCATTCACAGCTAGACGGAGGCGAACCATTGAGGACATTGACTATCACACAAATCAACACAGGTAGTGGTCAGCGTTTTACGCTGCCGGGAAGCTCGGAAACATCCGTTCTTTAATGTAATCAGAGCTGAAAATATGTTTCAAAACCATGCTTCTTCATACACTAGGAATTACGTGCTCATGGGTGAATGGAAGAGGTGACCTGCAAAGGTTGCTGAGAATGGCATTATATCGAGCAAAAAGATGGGGAAATTTGCTTTCCCGGCTGCTGACCCACAGGATCTCCGCTCACAAGCGAGGAAGATGGAAAGTGCTGCTGTCTGGCTGTATTGAGCGCTCCCTGACTAATCGCCTCGTTCCAAAAAGGGCAGCCAAAGTTAATCTCCAAAAGAGCAGGGCAGCTCTGCTGCCGGGGAGAAAATAAATAAGCCCTGCTATTTGCAAATGGTTCTTGCGGTCACCACTCAGAACGCCCGAAAAGCCGGCCTGGAAGAAGTCATCTTACACAAGCCTCTGCCCTAGCAGCTGATCCATGGCATCTATGCTGTTCTGAAGGGACACAGATCTGTTGAGATCTCTAATGAGGTCTTCTACAGCCTTCTCAGGAACTGATGACAGTGCTCACTTATCACTACCATTAGAAAATTTTCTTCCGAACCTGAATGTCCCTACTGGTACCTGTTTCTGTTATTTCTTTCCATAGCTGTTATGAACTTGGAGAATGGATCACCCCTTTAATGTTTTTTAGGACAGATATCATGCCCTTTCTCATGTTTTTCTTCTCGAGACTAATTAACTCTAATTTATTCAGTCTTTCTTTATAGCTTACATTTGTTTTTCTCCAAAACCTCCTGTCACTCTGCATCATCCTTGATGTGCAGCCCCAAAAGGGAAGGCGGAAATTCCTCTGAGGCTTTGTCAGTGCTGAGAAAGGTAGCGGGTTACTTCACATGTCTTGCAAGCTAACTTCTGTTCACACGTCTCAGCGTATGCAGCGTGTGTGTTCTTCTTGACAGCATGCCATCATTGTGCCACTACAAGCCCAGATGATCTTCCCTAGGGATGCTACCAAGCTGGTCGTTCCTCATCCGCTACGTGTGTCATTGACTATTTCTGCTGAAGTGCCTTCAGCACACCCATATTCAAATGATCTTTTTTGGGAGCAAGTACTCCAAGTTTTTAAGATTGTTTTGAATTTAATCCTGCCCTCCATTGTACTTGCAAATCTTTTCAGCTTTTTATATGAGCTGCTGAGTTAATAGCACACTATTTCATTATCCTGGCTAGTGAAAACATGGGATGATACTACGTTCAGAACAGAGGTCCAGGAAAGACATAATTTTTTTACATCCTTCCACTTAGGGAGTGAGGCACTAATAATTGCTTTCCGAACAAGGCCAGCCACCAGTTTTGTCCTGCCCTGTAGAAGCTTAATCAGTGTCATGTATCTCTCGGCCATTAGATTAGTGCTGAGGTGGTGCCAAAAGCCTTACTCAAGTCAAGCTGTAACATCTACTACTTCTGTGCCTACATGCCATTATCCCATCAGCAAAGAAAATTAGATGGATCTGACACTGTTTCTCCTTGATAAATCCAGTGAGGCTCTTACTCATATTTACTTTCAAAAGGTGCTTTTATAAAGTTTTATTAACTATTGCAGGACTTTTCCAGGAATTGTTGTTTAACTGACTGATCTACAATTCCCCAAATTTCCTTTTTTCACCATGCTGGAGAGATACGAATACAGCAGTTCCCTCCTGTTTTTCAGTGTCTCCCCTGCTTTCTGCATCCTCCGTGGCAGTTTCTGCCTTTCCGGAGGTTGCTTCAGATACTTCTGGATGAAGTCACCTTTGCTAGAGAACGGGACAATTTTCCAAGACCCTTTAAGGGCTCTGTCATAATTCTGGGTGATGGGAGATGTGGAATAAAACCTTTAAAATTAATCAGAAGCAGTAGAAAAATAAAGAGCGTGATGTTAGGTATGATGAAACGTTAACACCAATGTCAACAGTTACCAGTGTTACTGTACTGTCTTTGGGTACCTTAACATTAACTTAAGTAAAACTTTGCTTGTCCGGTGAAATGGGAAGTATTCTCCTCATTTAACAGATAGGGAAAGTCAAAGACCTGAGTATCTGAAGGGCTCATTCATAGCTAATTTTTGAGAGAAAAACACACAGCATCTTGTTCTCAGGATGCCCCACTGAAATTGTCAGGCTGCACCTAGCAGAAGGGTTTCTGGGACCCATCCCGAATAAATCCCTTAAGCCATACTGCCAGGCAGTAACAAACCCAGAAATGAAAACCAGATGTAGCATTCGGCTCCCAAACCAGTGCATAGAGCAAAAGCTTGCCGTCTTTACATGAACAAAAAGTTTCATGGGTCTTTGCATGTAAGAAAACTTACTAAAGCCCTTTCATTTACCATAAGGAAAAAGCAGAAGAATACATCATGTGCAAAGCATGTGAGAAGCACAGAGGAAGGGCTTGATTTCACAGTATGCAAGGGGGGGGGGGGGGGGTT
>VXBL01008144.1:517493-551603 GCA_013400195.1 Aramus guarauna | reverse complement strand
GGGGATTTTTCCAGCCTGAGGAGGCAGGAAGTGCTGATGGAGAAAAGAGACTGTCAGATGTTGGGAAAATTCTTCTTCTGTGGCACCTCGCTGGTGCGAGGTGTGGCACCTCCTCTCCTTCAGCCCTATTCTATATTGGCATGTAGGTGCCTACCCAAAATATATTTCCCAGGATGTGCTAAGGGCAGGGGAGTCCCTTAAGGCATCCAGCCACTTTCCCAGCATAACCAGAATATACTGGGGGAGACGGTGCCTCCCCAGGGAGCACTGCTAGCAAGGGGAACAGAAGTATTGCATTCATCGGAGGTACCAGAGCTGCATTTCGCTCTCCTGTCATATCATTTCTACATATTTCTTCAAGAAGTGTGATACTTTCAGTGGAAAGGCTTAACAGAAAATATTTTCTTGGTTTTCTTACTGAAAGAGTATTCATTCTCTGACCGACTTTGGCTACTGACATAGCAATCTTGATCATGCAGGTGGTACACACACACACACACAGAGGAGTGATCAAAAAATGTCTATATGATGTGCAGCCACCTCATTTCCCTCAGAAAAGAGAGGCAAATAACTTTGAAAGATTAGACACCTGACCACACATTTAACTTGCCTGAAAACATCCATTTCTTCAAGAAAATCTCCCATACATTTGGCAGCGGGCATTTCTCACATTAAAAATGCTCACTCGAAGACACAGAGGAAGTTCTCATGGCTCCCTCCCAGTGCCTTCCTAGACAGCAAACTGTGCTAGCAGGGTCTGGGGTCGAGCTGTTGAAAGGAAATCACACCTTCCTCCTACAAATGAAGCTGATCTCGGCTTAATTTCTGTTCCTAAGAAGGCTGGTGACCGAATCAGCTACAAGAGCTGACGTTACCCCTGCTCCACACCGCGGCGAGCATAACCATCATCTCCTCCGTGATTTCCCTTTCCTGCTTGTGAAAAGGAAGAGACACAGATGGCTTGTCGGTGTTTTCAAGAGTTAGCCGAGAGAGCAGCTAATCAGCGGAACCCCAGAGGTGGCCATCTGGGCTAGCAGGCAACAGCCTGTCCGTGTACACTCACTAGCCCTCCCAGCCAGGTCCAGCCTGCGCAGATTTAATGGTCTGCACGTTTTGTTTTTAGCTTGTGGTTTACAGAGGTGTGGACAGACTGCTTGGGTCCTGAGTCACGCTCACGTGGATGCTTTTAGCTGAAGGGACACCTCAGAGAGCGCAGCTGGTGTGAGAGGTAGGTTTTTTTGGTGTCTTCCCACTGAACAAACATGCCAGGGAGATGCTCGGTGGTCCCAGCAACGGGACTGGTGCAGCTTTCCTCCCTTTAGGAGGAAAAAAAAAACCACAATTTATCTTGTGCAAGGCAACTTCAATACAATGTGCAGTCACTTTAGCAATTTAGAGCCTTGCTGGGTCAATAGGATAAAAAAAGCAGACAACGCTCACATCTGACATTTAAAAAACACCAGTGCAAAAATCCTACAGGTGAGCACGCTCACCGCCTTTCCTGTGCCATCATAACCATAGCTGCCTAAAGATCTCGCCATCAAAACCCACCACTTCCCTCCTGCTCTGGCAGCTGTTCGGTCACTGCTTTTGTGACTACTGGCCCAAAACAAGGCCAGACCCTGACAGCCATTTCTGCTTTTCACAACTCACTTTCATTTTCCAGCTGGCGGCTGAGCCCTGGCAGGGGCTGCGCAACCCTCATCACCCTGACTTCGCTCTGCTTTCAGTTCACCCAGCCTCACTGGCGCCAAAATCTGCGGGGGCACTGTAGACAGCTCATAAATGAGGCAAAACCCCCTCTTTTTATCAAGCTTAGGATTATTTTTTCTAATTGTGTTCCTCGAGCCACAATGAAAATAATTCGGGGCTGATGGGAAATATTTCCTTCTAAAGGATGGAGAACCATGACAGGGTTTATGTTTACTGCACAGAAGTGCCCTGAAAAGCTAAAAGAAGGCAAAATAAAACATTTGACCATGATGCATAAGATATATCCATCGTTGAACATGTGCTCACATAAAAAATATAAGCTACCGCATCTCTCTAGGTATACAGAGTCTCATGCCAAGTGCAGAGATACCGACAGTTCATGTTGAATTTGGTGTTACTGGTCTTGCTTTGGGAATCAGTCAGTCAGCAGAGGCTACAGGATACCCCCGGCTATAGGTGCTGTGGAAATCACCACAGTCACCAAAGTCACACAAGAGAGGGGTTGCCAAAACGTGCTCGCCCCACTTTAGTATGGGTCACACAGACGCGTGCGCTCGTGAAAAGGAAAGGAAATGTGAGGGAGGAAGCAGTCCTTGCAATTTGGCTATCCAGAGATGTCCACCCAGACTACAGAGCTATCTGGCCCAAGTATTCGTAAGAATAGCTTCCCCGGCAAGGAAATTAAGGAGGAGACCCTGGGCAAGTCTGAGGGAAACCGTGCCTTCCTGCAGTTAAGCAAAATGCATCGTGAACCCTAACATACTAGGACCCCATAACACCTTCTTTCCAGGTCTGAGACCTACAGACATTAAAGCCAGCTTTTCAGATGCCTTTCCCCACAGAGCGAAAACATGAACTTTGGGAAGCAGCCACTCAAAAACAAAATCATAAAATAACTCCAGACCCCATGCCGGCCTTGCAAAATCTTCAGTGATTATTTCACCAAAGACTACGAGTATTTTGCAGTACAGCTGTTGAAATAGATAAAGGAGTGATTTACGATGTGCATAGCAATTCTCAGCTCACTGATGGAGTAACAAATGAACTAGTCCAGCAGGCAAACAAAACCTGAATACGTACCGATGCAGGTCTGTCCTTTGTACAGCCCGGAGGGGAGCGAAGGGGGTGGTGGGTCGCTTCCATGGGGGAGAGGGGAGGAAGAGGCAGCCTTCAGCAGAAGCGGGAGCCAGAGGATGCAGAATAAATTAAGGAATGTTTGCCTAGACCCCCTCATCCTAAGGAAGGAAAAAAAAAAAAGGCAGAAATCAGGTGGGAAGGGCGCACGTGGACCTGCATTCCCTTACTGCTCAGGGAGCATCCTCATCCCTGTGTCATTAGCAGCTTGAGGTGAAAGGAGACTCGCGCGCCTATGTAGCTATATGTAACGCAGGGACTGCTCCCCAGGCAGGGGCACACACGTCTGCCCTTGCACGGGGCGCACGGAGCACCCCGCGCTCGCACATCGCAGGTGCTCTCCCTGCCCTTCGCACACCCCTCGGCCCCTCTCAGGCCATTCGGGGTGGCTGTGCAGCCACCCACCACCACAAACCCGGCGAGTCCCACACACGTGNATAAAAGAGAGAGGCTGCTGGGGCTGGAGCGGCTGGGGGTGGGAGGGACGGGGCTCCCACGCCGGGGTTTTGCCAGGGCTTTGGTTCTGCTGGGGTTGGGCCAGGGGCACGGGAGGCAGCTGCCAGCGCAAGGGCAGCAGCGGGAGCTGAAACCCCGCTCTCATCAGCTTTCAGTGCATTCGTTTGCAGCCCCCAGCTGCCCTCCAGGCTTGAAAAATCCTGANGGAAGAGGCAGCCTTCAGCAGAAGCAGGAGCCAGAGGATGCAGAATAAATTAAGGAATGTTTGCCTAGACCCCCTCATCCTAAGGAAGGAAAAAAAAAAAAAGGCAGAAATCAGGTGGGAAGGGCGCACGTGGACCTGCATTCCCTTACTGCTCAGGGAGCATCCTCATCCCTGTGTCATTAGCAGCTTGAGGTGAAAGGAGACTCGCGCGCCTATGTAGCTATATGTAACGCAGGGACTGCTCCCCAGGCAGGGGCACACACGTCTGCCCTTGCACGGGGCGCACGGAGCACCCCGCGCTCGCACATCGCAGGTGCTCTCCCTGCCCTTCGCACACCCCTCGGCCCCTCTCAGGCCATTCGGGGTGGCTGTGCAGCCACCCACCACCACAAACCCGGCGAGTCCCACACACGTGTGCACCCTGTGACCGGGCTGGGAGGATGTCCCCACGGACCCGGGGCCTCTCTCCGCACCCCCACGCGCCCACGCTGCCCCATTTGCGGCTCTTCCCAACCTGCTGGCCTGGGAGGACCAAGAGGGTTGCCTCAACAGCTCTGGCTCAGCACTCCCGTCTCTCCTGCAGTAGCGGCGGATGACTAACGACCTTAAACCACAGTAGCTGCCGGAGCCACTCAGCATTAATAACGCAAGACANGTTTGCAGCCCCCAGCTGCCCTCGAGGCTTGAAAAAATCCTGAGCTTTTCCTGCTTTGGCAGTCACAACAACTAAAGGTTTTCTTGTATCTTTTTTTTTTTTTTTTTAATTCCCCCAGATAAGGCAGAAACCAGTTGTTCCCAGCCTGATGCAAACGCCAAGGTGGAACAAGTCCAAACAGCTAAATCCCAGACGCTGCGGATGCAAGGACAGCTATAAGGATGTAGGACTCAAGGCACTGGAGACCCAAAGCTACGTCCCACCTCTGCCTCTGCCATTTTGTATAACCCTGGGCAAGTCTCCTACCCCCACAGCGGGCCACGGGTACTCGTCTTTCCTTTTCACTCCTTGCCTGGCTCTTTCAGACGTGGGCAGGCTGTTGACATGGGTTGCTAAAGGGCAACGAGTAGCCTGTCTCATCTGGCATCCCTACATGCTTCCTGGGCATAATTAAAGCAGACTCATAAATGGTGTTGTAAAAGGAAAAATAGAGAATATATTCAAATCACTGATTCCCTGCCAAATCTTCAGACATTCCTGAAGACCAACATGACTACACAGGGATCATGTCAGCTTTAATATTTAATGTGGTTTTTGCAAACCACTTCTTTTCTGTGGGAGCCTGACCTATGACATTTTTAAAGACAGTCCCAGAAAGTTTGCCTCGACTTTGATAAGCAGGATTTTCCTTGTGATAATGATAATATAATCCAGCGGCTCTTAAAAAAAAAAAAAAAAAAAGACTGTTAAAAGCTTCAATGTGAATACAAATCACTCCATATCTCCATTCTCTAAATAAAGCCATTGGCTTCCAAATGTATGTTTTTCTTCTAAAAAAGAAAATAAAATTAAATCCAAAATAGAAGTAATAGCTGTTGCCTGAGTTTTGCAGACCTGTTCCTGCTTATCATTCTCCCTATAGCAAGCAATACTGGTTTTCTTTTTTTTTTAATAGCAGATAAACAAAAATCATAGTGCAAAGTACCTTATCCATATGCCAATCCTACTGAAATCTGCAGGATGTTTTTCTTAACGCTGTAAAAACTTGCTATAAAAAGACACTGTGCTACAGTGACTGCAGCTCCATTAAACCCTTTTTAACACACATATCACTTGGTTCCCAATGACACTTTGAAGTCCTTTAAAACTCTGCATATTGGCTCATGAGCGCTTGCTGCAAAAGCAGAGTGCTAATAATAGGCAAGAAAAATCTTCCTAGCAGAAAGGTCTTTGGAATGGTTTCCGCTTTATATCTATAGCAAAATACAAATCTAAACAATGGCACTTATAAAGTATATAGATAGATCCCAAGCTGCTCCCAGGCATGTAAACCTGCAAAGCATACAGCTCTAGCCTGTAATCGGCTGTGTTATTTTCTTTCATTTCAGGCTGTGGAAAGAGTGGCGAGATAACCCAGAATCATGTGTAACACAGAGCTGGTTTCTGCTATACCTTATGCATTAGCCAAGCCCTTAAACCAATTAAAGAAAAACCCCAAAGCTTTTAAAATATGCGGTCTGATCAGACAAATGAGGGCTTTGCATGCGTGGATTTAGAGGCCAGCTGGGAAGGTGACACACACACACCCCCTCCCAGTATTAAATCTTTCTCCTTCCCACTCAAATCAGGGAGCGAGCCTTGCCTTTTGCCATGTAGATTTTATAATATTTCCAAGTCCTTAAGACAGTAAGACATAAAGCCATCTTGGTACAGCAGCAAAGGAGCACATGACGTTGTCTCTTAATCTTAGTAAGTGCACGAATGATGTTAATAGGAGGTAAAAAAACACATTAGATCTGTCCCAAGGAAGGGATTTGATCATAAATGCTGCCATTAGGCTTGTGTACAACATCCAAGCCGAGGAAGCGAACCTGGGACAAGGGTGACTCGGGAGATGCTGCCTACCTAGAAATAAAGAGTGTGGCAGGAGGAGCGATGGGAGACCAGAGCTTTGCCCTCTGCAAAGCACCAGGGCACGGGGGAGAGGCCTGGGATGTTCCTTGCCCAAAAAGGTTTGGCAGGGTCACCCTACCCCTTGTAAGCACCTTTGTCTCCTCAGCTCTCTTGTTTTTTCAGTGTATTTGCAACCTGGGCTTGCACCAGGTGCCTGGGTGGGGGTCCCAGGTGGGGCTGGTCAGGGCTGCTACGGCTCATGGGTGCCCCAGGGCCGTGACACTTGCCTTGGGGGACCACAAGAGCCAGGTGGGCTGCAGGAATGAACTCTGCAGAGATGTTCCTGGAAACCCCACCAAGTACGTGCCTGCAGCATTACACTCCTAAATAGAGTTGAGAAGGCAATCAACATTTTGTCTCTCTCCGGGCCTCCATGCGTCACTTCTGAAGTGGGGTGAGGACTGCGTAGGTGCGGTGAGGACACCACCTCTTGCAGACAGGAAACCCTCAGTGCTCTGGCAATGACCCAGCTCTGCAGACGCGCAGGTCACTCGCACACTGCTAGACAGAAGATGGAGGCTCAACTGAATTTTTTCGAGGCTGAATTGGGACTAGTGATAATAAATACGTAAATAAAAAAATGTGCACATATACATCATATACACATCCCCCCACACACACACACTGCTGCTTCTTACCAAGGAAATGGGGGGGCCTGCAGCTCCCCCAGTTCAGCACACAGACGAGGAGGGATGTACATTACATTCTCTGTAGGGTTTTGGTAAAATGCTACCCTGAAGGAAAGTCCTACAGCTCTCTGCAATTTGCTCTCAAGATGCCAGGACACACTGAGGAGCTTGCTCGTCTCACCCTGCTTGACGCAAAAGATTAAGACTTCCTCATAGTTTATGTTTCTTGGGGAGTTTGGGTCCACAGAGCTAAATGCCAGTTACTGAATTCCCACATGCAGGTCAGTAGCAAGTGTGAGGCCAGGGGGACACACCACGTAAGGCAGGGCTTTGGTTGGGGTTCACCAGAGAGCTGCAGGGACCAATGGACCATGACGCGCCCCACTCGGTCACTCCCAACTCCAGCTCTCCAGCCGCACCCTCAAGCCTCTCTCAATTTAGGCAGAGCCAAGAGAAATTTGCGCACTTGTGGCTGCCAAAAACCTGAGGCAAAGCAGACAAAGCTGAGCAGAACCTAACTTGAATTTCCATGAAGGCAGAGCAGACGGCGGCAGGGCACGTGCACAGCTAGCGTACTATCACCGCGGCTGATTCCAAGAGGAAGAGTGTGGTTGCTGGGGTTTGAAGGCCCTACAACACTCCTACATTTCTCGTACTTCCATGTTAGTTCCTGACACCTAATGTACATTGGCTTGGGTGGTGGTGACAAATAAGCTAGGGGACAGGTAAGGTTTCAGCCTACACCTTTGCTGCCCCTGATAGAGATGCAATGGAACCGAGTTAGGGTTTCTGATTTTTCGAATAAGGGCTTAAACACAATTTAAGAGTCACCCTTTCCCCAAAGGGGACACTTTCATGGGATTGCCGCTAGAAGTGTGAAATGAGATGCGAGGATGGAGTGATTCTTAAGACTGCTTTCTATAATGGGTCCCTAAAGACCTGCTTATGTCTATAGCAAATCCATTGAAAAAAGTCCTCAAAATAAGAGAGAACAGAAAATACTTGCATGGAGCCCCAAAACAGGACATGTAAGCATCAATATGTCATCTGTCAGGATTAGGGACCACTTGGTTGAAAAGTGGAGACACTCCCTTGAAATATGGAATAGTCATCTTATGAAAGGAGATCAGCTGGCAGTGTATATTTATCTATCCTATTCTGTCCAAGTCACTGCACACATTACCGCACCTTTTTTTTTTTTTTTTTTTTTTTTTTTTTTTTTTTGTTTTTTTTTTTTTACTATTTGGTTAGATTTCTGTTACATATTTATTTTTAAGATACATGCATTTTTTTTTCTCTTTGTCACATTCGCGCACGCATTTTTATGATGATTAAATGTTATCTTGGAAGGCTTTCTCTCCATCTCTCTCCTTTTTGACATGTTTTTCAGTTCTTAAGGGAATAGCCATAGCCTTGTATTTTTGTGTCTGGAGAGATAAAACCTGCAGGAAGAAGCCTTTAGATCAAAGATCCTCTCAGTCCGTTTTCTTCCTTTTATTTTCAAAACATCGTCCTTTGTGCCCTCTGACACTGAAGTTCCCACTGGTTCATGGCGTTGGTTATTTTTCATTACTGCTCTCCAAATTTCTCTGGCTGTCATAATCATCTCTGCAGTTGGTGCATTATCACTGGCATGGATGAACATTTCCAAAGCCCCATGTGGATTTGCTACCGCACCACAGCCAACTGAGTCATTCCCTCTGCCCCAGATTCCTTATCAGTTGCTGCTTGCAGTTCAAGTTATGCATCTATTTCAGACTCTCTCTCCGTCTCATTGTCATTCAAAGCTGCAGGGAAAGCATTTAAACCAATATTTTCCTACACTCACATCTGAAAATTTGTTCCAAGCTATTGCCAAGCTGCAGCTGAGATGATTATCCTTTATTTTGCAACCTTTAATGAAATTAACTGTCCCAGCTTGCAAGAGCTGTTGATATCTCCGCTCTTGGAAACGTAAATCACTGACACGACTTACTTCAGTTTTGGGTATAAAAAACCGTGGGAACAAGACTCTTAGGGCTTTCAAATAGGGAACCGGTGAAAAATACAGCTGCATTATTGGCGATGCAGTACATTTCCTTTGTTGATCAGCTTTAGCACAGAAAAACAAACCTGGCTGTTGTGTTCTTACTACATGCAGATGACACTATAAATTCAGAAGCAACCTTACCAACGCAGCTTTTGCAGTTTGAGTTGTGTGGGCACAACTGTGGGCCCTTTCAGATCTAAGGAAGACCTAATTCTTGCTATTATCTCGACAAAAGAAACAACTCTGGCAATTAAGGAGCAAGAGGGTGTGGCGATATTACTGAGAAAGGACTAATTAGAAAGGCTTAGTTAGAGCCCTCTGATAGCAGAGTCACTCCGAGCCAGCTGTAAATACAAGTCAGGAAGCCTGGGACGGACTCTGCGCTGCCCTGCAGTTTGGGTACTCATTTAAATCCCCGAAGAAGAGCCAAGCATTACCAACTCAGCGTGATGGCGTTTTTCTCCCATTATTGCCTTGCCATAAATAGCTAGTAGCCTGCTAGGCAGCCCAAAATCCAGTCTCCTGCATTGATTCCTGCAGAGCTATCGCTATCGCATCGGGGGTTTTTGTCAGAAATGTAACCCCCTATTAGGCTCCCGGTTTAGCGCTGATTGAAGCTATGGCAGAGGGGGAAAAAGCTTGCCCCAGACGCTGTCAGGTTATAAGTGTTTACAAGGGGAAAGCCACAACATCAAAGGAGAGGAAAACTAAATGTTTGATTACATTTGTTCCATTTGATCTGTCCTCCAGTAATGCAAATAAAAGAAATGCAGCTCGACAGCCTCTTGATCTCAACACAGACCATGTGCCAATAAAAGATAATTATTCCCAGTGTTTGGGTTAGGGAACAGTGGCAAATGTCATCAGAGGCATTTTTAGCACATACCAAAGTTTGCAAGATTATTTAAACGTATCGTTTGAGGCTCGTACTGGGACCTCTGTGCTTAGAAACGGGACCCGGACAACATCTGTACTGTGGATGGCACTGCACAGTTCAATAATAGGGTGGGGGATTTTTTTTTTTTTTTTCCTTCTCTTTTCAAGGAGACGTTTCACTGATTTGCTTCAATAATAAAAGACCTGCAGGTGAGCTGGACAATTTCCATCAGCAAAATGGCCCTGCAGGGATAGCATCCATCATCCATAGATGCATATGCAGAGGCAGTGCAAGCTGATTTTTCAAATATTAATTAAGCAAGTCACTGGTCAGCCAGCCATGTACAGAGTTTTCATGCTCTATGAGGAAGTCAGGCTGTATGAAAGTACTCGAAGCACTTGGAGGACTATATATCCACTAACTCAAACAAGCTGAGGCTGTAAAGATTGCATTGACCTCACTGTAATCCGGCCTTACACAGACAAGCCAAACTCAGGCGTGAGGTCAGCATTTAACACTCGATCTTTCAGATCTGTCGCTGAAAATTCATGGAGGGCTTATTTGTACTTGTCTGTCAGTTCACTTGCAGCAGATTTTATGCTGATGTCTGACATTGATGGCTTAGTCTTGCATATATATGAGAAGATGACACAGGCAGCTGGTTTTAATTACCACCGTTCGTAGTCACCTCACCATAAAGCAGAAACATGCCTCTCCAAAACGGCCCTGGATTCAGAAAACATTTCTTCTTTCTGCTTCCACACCCTGGCTGGGCATCCCCCAGATTTATCTCTTCCTGGCTTCAGACTTGGTCGCT
Source organism: Aramus guarauna (assembly GCA_013400195.1). Classification (NCBI taxonomy): domain Eukaryota; kingdom Metazoa; phylum Chordata; class Aves; order Gruiformes; family Aramidae; genus Aramus; species Aramus guarauna. The sequence goes on along the minus strand of VXBL01008144.1, from coordinate 541,135 downwards.
CTATTTTCCTTTTTTTTTTTAATTTTCTTTTTTTCCTGGCTCATTCCAGAAATCAGGGCATTAAGGAAAATACTTGGTTTAAACACAACAGCGTGTGGTCAGGCTCGTTCTGAGGGACCGCGGTAGGTGAGCCGCCGGGGCTCGATGCAAATCCGACGCGTTAATTCGTCCCAAAAGATCCCTGGACCTGGAGAAGGCAGGCGTGACTCCTGCCGTCACGACGAGGACTGGCCCCGTGAGAATCAAACCCGGCAGCACAAGGACTGTCGAACTGTAAGCGAGGGAGAAAGCAGGCGCCGCATCACATTTTTTCCCCACTCCAGCCCTTAGCGTGGGCTATTTCCACCTGGTCTCTGGCCCCTCTGCGCACACCGGAGTCATTAAATCATCCATCAAGACACCGTCTTTTGTGCGCGGTGGGATGGCTGCCTGCCTGCCTGCCTCCGTCACTCATTATTGGCCTTCTGCGGTCCTTTTCAGCCAATTCAGTGAAATATAAATAGCGTTTCAGATAAATGTTCACTCTCTTATAATACCTTTCCGACATCTTTCTGCTCTCACTCTGGGTGCATAAAAAAGAGCTGTAATATCTTTCAATGAATTACCGAATCCTTTTTGAACCCTGATGTATGCTCAGTACAAGGTTTATTAAATATGAGGGGTATAGCATACGCATTAGCAAAGTCTAGCCGACTAAATTGTTCAGACGAAATGAAAAGGCAATCTTCAGCCTTGCAAATCAACCTGTCTGCCATGATGAAGTGCTCCAAGCCTCCTGATGCTGGACCCACTTCCTTTTTCTGCAAAGATACATCCACAGCCACAAAAAAGTACGGTTCAGGCTTTCCTGACCTTTTTTTTTTTAATAAAGCTGCTGGACACCACAGCAGGGATTCTCTTTTCTTTGCCTAAGTAATGTAGGGTGAATACCATACAACCTGCTGATAAGTAGAGAGAGGAGGACTCAGGAGCGTTACCAGGGTTTTACTGAAGCGTGACACAGAAGTAGTATCCCCTCCCTCTTCCTGCCTTAGTAAAACAAATTAACAGTGGAGTATTTGTGGATTTGTCACCCGGTCGCTTGTTCACCACCATTCATCACTTAGACTCAGTGTTTGTGTATATTTAAAGCAACCGATATAAATTAACAACAAAGCCTGAGGGTGTTAAATAGCCTCCAGTAAAACTCCTTCCCCTCACTGGAGTTATTTCTCAAAATGAAAATACCTGAGTAAACATCTTGGTGACTTTCACCCTCCAAACTTCACCACCAGAAGGAAAAGGGAGCTTCTCCATTGCTTCGGGAAGGATGAGTAAGTGGAAATGCGTTTTGGGGACCAAAGAGGCTCTTTCAGTCTCACGACTCACCCCAGCCACAAGTCTGCCACTTCACTAAATTCCCATCGCATACAGCCAGGGAAGAAGACAGGTATGTTCTGGAGATCTCCAGGCCCTGAACAAACCAGCAACTGCTTCTAGCAGCAATCAGATGCCAAGAAATGTTTTCCTGGAAGCAGAAACAACAATCGTTATATAGCTAGGTAAGCCCAAATCTATTCCATGCATAGCAGAAACATCTCTGCGGTTTATGGGTGCGCTTCTTTCTGCGATGCTGCAGATTCCCAGCAGGGAGGCTGAATAATCTTGCCTCCAAGCGATATAGCAATAGCCGTGTTGGTAAAAGTCCAGATAAAAGATAAAGTACAAGACAGGGAATTTCATTTCCTATTAGGAGCTGGGCAGGCAGTAGACCAAAGTTTCTTTTGGGCTGGGGCAGAAGTGGAGCACAGCGTATAGGCGGGTGTCCCAATAGCATGGCTGTGGTTAACATTGAGACGGGTAAGCCTGGGAGCCATAGCCACAATAAACAAAATTATTGATGCATTTATCTAGTGATCTGGTTATCTAGGTCTCACTGGTGTTTTTCTACTGCTTAAGCCTCTCCCCTTTTCATTCTCTGTAGCCCTCTGTAACTGAATTCCTGCCTTGAGAGTCCTCTGGAAAGTAAGTCTTCTGCCCCAAAGCTCTGATGTAGAAACCGTGAAAGTTGCTTAAGAAATTTTAATGATCCCATGTTGCAAGTTCCTGGGCACTTAGTGATGAGGAAGTGAAAAGAGGTAGGAAAGATAGAGTTGTGTTCCTGGTGACCATCTGGGTTGGGGCATCTCAGTATTTGGTTCTTTGACGCTGTCCTGACAGCTGGGTTTTGGCAAATGCTCGGCACTGACCTTCTGAAAATCAGATCCCGGTGAAGCCTTTCAAGATGAGCAGCCAAAATCCAGAAGCATCGTTGTGGCAAAAGTTCTATACAGACATTAGGAACTATTGGATGCCAGATAGGTAAAAGAAAGTTGCCTGATTTTGTGTAGGATATACAAGGGAACTATTTCTTTTCCCTGAAGCTGATGTCATTTCCAGCCCTTCAAAGCTAGAGAACACTTGCCCTAAATGTATTTGGTGCATCACGCTATTTTAGGCAATAATTCGTGACGCAAAATTCATAATTCATGTGTCTACATCATTCCTTTGCTTTAACTCTACATCCAGCAGTTTCTTTGATGACTAGCAAAAATAACTAAAGTCACTGCAGATGAAGGTAAGCTGTAACTTCTCTCTAAAACTCTCTGGCTATATTTAACAGGCGACTGCTTGTCTTTAAAGAGAGGTGACCCAATCCTGCTCCTGCCAAGAATGCCAGCTGCTCCGTGGGCTCCCAAGCCCCTATTTGTCTGTGCACAGCACCCCGGGACGGCATCCTTGGTGCTCCCCCGCACCCTCGAGGAGGAACCACCTCCCTAAAGGGCTCCCCTAAGCACGGTGGGCAGAGGATGCTAAACATTTCTACCGGGGATGCAGGAGGGAAGATGCTCTGGACCACAACAGCTCCTCCATGTTCAGCTGTAGCTCTTCGGAGAACATCAGGAGACAAAGCCAGCGGGGTATTCCCTTGCCCTAGAGGTGTGGGCTGTTTGGTGTGTCTCCTACACGCNCAAGCAGGCCGTAGGAAAGCACGCTGATACGCCCGGAAAGCTTACCTGATAGTGGGAGATTACGGTACCCAGGTGAAAATGAATCATTCCTTCCCTCTCAGAAGATAAAGCAGAACACACTGTGAATACGGGCTGTCTGAAGTGCTGCTTTGGATTTGCAGCAGGAATGATAACCAGCAAGATATCTAGCTGTATCCTCCCAGAAAACGCTGGCAAATTTTAAAACGCTGAATTGCTGGGATACCCTGACACAAGATCTCAGTCACTAAAACTCGATCTGCTAATTGCCGCTGCTTATGAAGTAAATAAGTTACAAATTCTTTCCATTCTCACCTTTACAGCATCGTAGCTCTCTCCTAATGCATTTCCGAGAGAGAATAAACTCTCCAAGAGAAGCCACTTACTCTATTTGTCCTGATGGTTCATTTTTCCCTGCACACAGGCTTTCATAATTTCTTAAAGCTGCTTGCTTCTGTTTGGGGCACTTGGGACATACCACAGAGCAATACCACCATAACATAAATATGTGCTTTCAGCATTTTGAGAGGTGCGCAGTGAGACAGGCAGAATTACCGTCTGGTTTTGCCGAAGGAAGACTCCACACGTACGCATGCGTGTGCACACGCCGGATACATCCTGGGAGAAAAGAATCCTATCTGGAAAGACATTTCTTCTGTCACATTCACAGCAAAAGAAAAAAAAGAAGCAGCAAATTCTTCTTCCCCTTGACTAAAGAGAAAAGATGTTATCTGTTAGTTTATCTGTCTGCAATAGTTAATTCAAGGGCTTTCAAGGGCTTTTTTTGGCATCTCCGCAATACAAGGGGAAGGAAAGATTCAATACATATTCAAAAGGACAATTAATCTCGAAATGCTTTATTGTGCATTTCAGGGAGCAAGTCTTCAATTTGAGGCGCTTGACAGGCTTGGTCTCCCTCAATTTTAAAAGTTAATTTTGTTGCTAATAAGTAAATGCCATTTCTCATGGCTGTTTGTACTTCTCTCTCTCACACACACTAGATGGAAAAATATAAATACATGTGTTTGTTTACTTCAGGCACTGTCCTAAGAGACGCAAGGGGCACTTTTCTATCCATCCCAGAGCACATCAGTCATGGCAGAGGTGCGTGGCTCTGGGGCAGGGCATCGGGCAGCGTGGGACCAGCTCCTCCAGCAAATGTCTTTGCCGAGGTTTGCCGGGTTTGCTCGTGAGCTACCCGGGCAGGATCATGCCCCAGGGTGGAAGAGGCAGGATGCGGCCATCCCTGCAGGGAAGCTGTGGGTGCAGGGGTGGAGGGACCCTGCCTGGATGTGGGCTCATCCCCACCGGCAGCGGAGAGGTTAAGCGGCAGAACGAGCCCGGGAGCTACAATCTCAGCAGGATGAAGGCTTATTGTTACTGTTCATTTTAAAATATTGCCCGATTGTTTGGGTACTTTATTTCTTTGGTGATTCAGCCGTGAGTGGGAAAGGTGCCGTGACCCACTGAATGGCCTATCCATCACACCTACTGGTCTCGCCGTCTGGGGAGGGAGGGCAGGGACCGCCAAACCTCGGCTGCTGGCACCACTTGTCTTTCCACTGCTCGGCCCCTCATTTTCCCAGGAGTATCCCAGCACCGTGGTACTGCCTGAAAGAGAGCAACGAGACCTCAGCGTCAGCTCCTGCCCACGCAGCGGGCACGCACGCCCTTGCTAGGACCGTTCCCGGGACAAATGGTTTCCTGTGTTAGAAGCCACATCTCTGCCTCCTCTGGCGAGAAGGATGATTCATCCCTTGCATCCCTGAGCAGCGAAATCCCCTGCTCCTCCCGACATCGTTTTCTCCCATCTTCTTCCGGACTGCGCTGTTGCCCATGGACAAAACCAAGCGTGCAGCTCTCCCTACAAGGTGAGTTTTGGCTGAGCTGAGTTTGCAGCACCAATGAGCAACAAAACCCACACATTAGCTGCACTGGGGGAAAACCAGCAGAGGTTTCCCAAATGCCCTTGCTGTTCATGTTGCAGTGTAAGATGCAGTCGTTCCCATCCGCTGGGGATTTGGAAAGCTGTGTGTCTCACCAAAGTCAGCTCACGCCCTGCAGGATCAGGCCCTAGACTGCATATAAATCAGTTACAGGTACATGAATTAAGAGAATTAATTAATAAGACCTTCCCATCCCCTGGAGATTCAGACCACAATGAGGCAGGTAGGGTACAGGCCAACACGAAACACTATTAATCCTGCATTTGTCCCGAGTGTGACGGGCGGCTGGGAGCTATTCTTCGTGCTCATACCGGGGGGAATCGCCGGGACAGAACAGACCTTATTCTCTCTGTTTGCAAGGAACAGCTCATGCAAGACATTAAATTTCCCGATGCCATCACTAAATCCCAGGATTCTCTTCATGAGTTATTCAGCACCTGTCACTCCGGTCTTGCACACCTGTTTTATCATCCTCACATCCACCTCTGTCTTTCAGAGATGAATATTTATTATCTTCACTGTAACTGCAGAATCAAACCCTCTGTTACTTTACTAATGCAGTTCCTTTCTTGAAGATAAGCGTACCTATCTCCCAAAAAGATTAACTTCTCTTTTTCACTCCAGGATACTTCAAGGAGTAAATTACACTCTAGCTCAAATTCTCACCACAGCAGAAAGGGAAACAACATTTAACATCTTCAGTTGGGATGTGGGCCTCCGAATACATCCTAGACCAAACGATGCCCGGTGCTGCACTTCTGGCTCATGTTAGAAAATGCCCCCATAGGGTTATGGGTTACCTTTGCATTTACCAGGCAGGGTGTGCTGGAAGAAGACACGGTGCATTATCAAACTTGCTGGGAGACAGGGACGGTTTGCCCACAGGAGCCTGCATCAGCAGGTGTCAGAAGCTGGGAAAGCGTAAAGAAGGCTGATGGAAATGGGCCTTTGCTAACACGTTCAAGAGCCTAGAAAAATGCCTTTTCAATGCGTCAATGTGGCAGCAAGAGAATTATGAGTCCATGAACAAATGGGGAGCACCTATGAGTTCTCATCTCACCATACTGTGAAATCGTGCTCCTACAGTATCTTGGGTGCCCTGATAGGCCATTAGAAAGATAAGAGGGTCTCAGCAGCACTAAGGTACTAATTTCCATTAGGAACTTGGCCAACTAGGCAGTTACAGACATGCCTTCCCTCCCTCTACAGCATGGGAAGCACAGCTTCAGCCCCATCCAGCAATGCCGGGGCCTGACGGAGCCACCTTTGGGCTCCTGGACCTGGCATGGGGTGTGCGGGGCTCGCACACCACGGGGATGCTGACAGCAGCGGGAACCACTTGCTCCCCCCCAAGATGACTTTCCTAGACAGCAGCCCCACTCAGCAGCACAACTGGGGAGCCATCGGGTGCCTGGGGATGGCCTCCACGAGGCAAAGCCACTTTTTTCTGCTCTCGTGGAGGAATTAGCGCACTGGGCAGAGGGTACAAAGCCACTCAAACCACCTCCTCTGGAGCACCCCTCCAGCAAGGCACCGTGCTAAAGCATCCGTCAGTGCCTCTGCTTTGGGAGGGGATCAGTTTTAAAATGCCATGCACTGCTGCTGTACTGGTACCCCACTCAGTCCTTGCAAAACTCAGCATCAAGGGTCTATCAAGCCTCATCAAAATGGGAGAAGAAAGCAATTCCGCCGCTACACCTCCTGCCTGCTTGACAGGCTTGCTCCTCCTTGCATAAACCTCCGGGAAACTACACTGTGGAAAGCACTAGAAAATTGCGGGCAGCAATTCCCTGCTGGCGAGGGCTCGCCTGGCACGGCAGGCGCTCGGTGTCCATCCTGGGGTAGATGGACACCTCGCAGGGCTGACCGCAGCACCGCTGCCAGCTATGTTTAATTTCTTTGGTCCACATGAACAAAGTTATTAAACCCACAACACTTGCTTTTTTTTTTTTTTTTTTTGCAGCCAGGGTGATCTGAATGAATACCTGTCAGTCACTTGACTAATTAGCTTAATTCAGAAACCTGTCTTCAGAAGCCCATCACTGAGAAGCCTCCTGAAGTCTGGGAATTTAAAAGCGATTTGGGTTTGATTAAAACCAAACCAAACCAATGAAGGCAATTGCTGCATGCCTTCCTTTTTCTTTTTCCCCACGAGCGTAGTTTTGATCCGTGGCTGGAGCCAGTCCTTCGTATGCCACAAAAGCTGGGGGCTTGGACTGCTTTTTTCATCAAATCAACCTGTCAGGAATATATTTGGGTGAAAATCCTGCAATTCATTCTGCATGAATTACTGTAGATGGACTGGTTAGGTATACTTTTTTACTTCAAGTTACAGGCAGGTGGGATGGTTTTCCTCAGGCAATGTAGATTTGGTGATGGAGGTTCTGGACCAGAATTTCTGATCTGAGGAAGCCAGACTGCTGCAATTTGGCTTCTTTTCTGCAAAAAGAAAAAAAAAAAAAAGCCACGCAATTTCTAATAGAAACTGAAAAATTAAAAAAAAAATAAAAAAAATCACATTTTCTTTCAGTTACGACTTTGTATGGCACTTTAAATCTTCAAACTAAAAAGAAGCCCTGAAACGCTAATCCTTTACAGAAGGAGAACCGTGACCAAAGGCAGTGCAAAAGCCATCTGAGCAGCAAGTTTCAGCCGGTTTAACTTCTTGGTTTCCCTACCCAAATCATGACTCAGCTAAGTTCACAGAATTTTGTGCGGATGTTAATTTTCCTTCAGTGGCATTTTCCAGTGGGAGGTTGTTCCACTGCCCCTTTCCTGGCCAGCTCAGCATCACAGCAGTGCTCCTCTCCCCGCGCTGCTGCTTGCAGCAGGTTCAAGGAGGTGAAAACAGCAATGCAGCACGCCCATGCCAACAGGGCACTTCCACAAGGCATAATAGCCGTGGTTAAAAATAATAATAAAAATCTAAAATAAGGCCTTAGAAAGGCTGCTTTGTCTTGTGCAATATCTTTTTTTTTCTGGTCCCCGCTGTCCCCTACTCACAACTTCGCAATTTGGCGTTGTCACCTGCTCTTAGTCCTTATCCTCACTTCATCTTTGTGTCTGAGCATGGCTGCAGGTATAAGATATTTTTGATGGTGAGGTTCACGTTGCCCCAACCTCGCCTCCCCACATCCCCTCCCACGCAGCCCTGCTAACCTGCCATCTCCGTCAGGATGCTCCCCGCTCTGATTTCCTCCATCCCCTCTCATCTCGATGCTGCCTGCTGGAGCATCTGACACTGCCCAGCTGTAAATGTGCTGGTTTCAGACTGGTTTTCTGGGGCAATATCTCTGAGGCACGTGTACCCTGTGTACGCGTGCGTTTGTGTGCTTGTGTGTGTGCGTCCACCTGGGAGCTGTCAGATTTGATAAGTTGGGCGCTCAGAAATGGTAAGCTTTTACAGGTTTTATGAAGATCAGTGTGGAGGACTCTGTAAAGGTCCTCACTGAAGGGAAAACTTGGGCTGAAAACAACCTTATTGGATGCTGGAGAAGCCATCCACAAACCAGCCCATTTTAATGCCTCAACCTCAGTTTTCAATGGACCTCGAATTGCATTGGAAATGAGAGAACGAAGCGCGTGAGATGGACGTTTACGTGAAAGCCGGCTTGGCTGGGCTGCACTCAGGCTATTTGGGATCGGTGAGACGGTGGATGGGTGTAAGGTGTCGCTGCACCTACCCTGGTCTGGGGACAGAAAGGGGGAACCCAGGGCTTTGAGAAAGGTCAGAGACTGGCAGAGGGTATGGTGAGTCAAGCGATACGTGCAGAGGGACCGGCATGGGTGAAAAACAGCCGAAATAATCCTACTGGCGCTCTTTAAATGTCATACTCCTGGCAGAGAAACCTTTCACATGTTTCCCTGCTCACAGCTCCAAGCTTTTCAAATGCACCAGGCTTCTGCTGCTTGGGGGGCTGGGGGGGGGGAAAGGAGGGAGCTGTGCCCTGGGAAAACCCTGTGGATGAGCCATTTTCATCTGGGAAAGATGTAAGCAGTCAGCAGCTTTGCACAACGTACCTCACCCGCATCCACGGTGTCCTGATTTTAGGCATTTATGGAAAACTTATTTTTTTGAAGCCTGGCAGATTCCTATCATTACCTTTCGTGACCTCTCCAAAAACGACCCCAACACTGCAAACTCCCTGCTAATCAGCAGGGAATGAAGTCCCACAGGCTCAGCCCCCCATCTACGCCTGGCCTGCCGGTGGGACAGCAAAGGGTGGGAAGGGGATATCAAACCTGGGGCATTTCAAGAGTAACTGAGATACATACTTTGTAAAAAAAACCCTCTGCCTCATATTAAGCAAAAGACAATCAGCCTCCCTCCCGCTCACGACAACCCAGAGGAGTCCCAAAACATAATCAGTTTAGGCTGAACACCATGTTGCCTACAAGATTAAGATTAGACTCACGAGGTTTCATCAAGGGAGAGTTTAACTGCGGCGCTCAATCAGGCTGCAAAATCCCCTAATGACAATTGAAATAAAGTCATTCAAGACACATCCTTACACGTCACGGGAAAGAAAGCCTGCCCTTGCCTGCATCCCTTGACGAAATGATATTAGGTGTCTCTTTTCCCTCCCAGCCTCCACATGCACTGCTGCCTGGTGGCCATACCCTCCCCGGGCTGAAACTCAAGGCCGGCAGGCAGCACTGGGTCCCCCGGCTTCGTGACTGTCCCATAGGTCACGTCTTAGACGAAACGGTCCTCGGGTGAGGCTCCCAACATGAGGAGGCTTGTTTGGCTCTTCCAAGACGGTATGAAACCTGAACAGCTACTGATCTCTGCAAAACACATCCAGCCAGGTGGCTACAGTAAAGAGGAGAAATTCTCTGGTGAAAAACCACAGCAGTTTAGAAAACTCTTCTATTTCCAATAGCAACCTCTCCACCTGCAGAAGGGCGGCTAATGAAATGCTTCCTTTGCCCTACGTGTGTCCCCGCAAGCCAAGCATCACCAGACCAGCTCTGCTCTTCAGAGACCTTCACGGCCTCCCAGGTAGAAGTGAAAATAAAATGTAAATATATGCTACTAAATTAGTTTGAAACTGTCTCCAGTTCTTTTTAACCTTGCCCTCACGAGGCTGCTGCAGGACGGCACTCCCTGAATCAGCATTTTGAAATCACCTTGCTACATAAAAATTCATGGCTCTTCCAACATCCCTTTTACACCTAGTCGTGCCCCAACAAACTCATGCTTTTGAAGCCACTCTCCTCTCAAGTTTCAGCCTGATTTAATACAGGAAGAGGTTTCCTTTTCAATGCTTTTACCTCTGCGTTAAGTCCCAGAGATGCGTGAGGCAGCTGGAGTGACGTTGAATAACCAGGCGGCATCTTGTTCAGCCTCCTGAGGTAACCGTGGTACCCAATCCAATTACACCTCAGACAGAAAAGTCATTACTTGCATCACCTCCAAACATGTAGTGAAAACTCAGTAACAGGTAAAATTGCCTTTCAGCTCACACAGGCGCCGATCCAGTAAGGTCCACAAGCACACACCTAAATTTACCTGCCTGTTTATCAAATTGAAATCAAGTCTCTTTTGCTGCATGGGTAAGTGCTTTGTTAATCAGGGAACTTGTGCAAGCCATGTGGATGTTTGATATTCAAATATAATTGTCATCTAGTGAGGGAGGGAGCACTGAGCGAGTCTTGTCCTGATTTAGCAAGCTCCGGGGAAAGCGATGACAGCTCAGCCAGCGGTAGGTGACAAAAGCTCTGTCCTACGAATGTCTTCAGGGTTTGCAGGGATTTTACCCTCAGCAGCACACAGAGCTGTGGGGCTGTGTCTGAAGGGAAATCCTTTTCACTTCCAGCTCCTTGATGCTGCTGTAAGGGGAAGGGCTCTTTTCTTATGTCAGATGTTTAGTATTTCAGGCTTGCTTCTGACAGCTAAGATATCCCGAGGTCAGGAAGGGCTAGATTTAAGGGCTAGATTATTTTCTTTTTTTTTAAACCTCAAGAAGAATGAAACAAGAAGGATTAAAATCTTACATTCATCTTGTTACGCTCCTTAGATGAACAGCTTTCCCACGACAGCGACACTTACGGCATTTACTTGTCAGTGCAGCAGCAGCGGCAAAAGAGAGAAAGGGGAAACACGGCAGTACGCGCGTGTCCTCCTGCTCCCAACACCTTCCATCGCTGGTTATTGCTCAGGATTAACAGCTCGCACCACCGCAGCGCTGGATGCATCAGAGCCACCTCTGATCGCTGCAGCCCAACGCAATGACAAACAACCAAAAAGCAGACTGGCGTCTCAGGCCCATGCCCCCCCTCTCCCTCGGTCTTCCCCAGCCAGGAGGGGAGAGAAACGGTGGTAACACGCACCCCGGGCAAGCAAAATGCAATCCTGGGCAGGGCGTGAAGACATGAGAGGATGTCACAAATAAAGTAATCGGGGGCTTGCACGGTCATTTTGCAACCCAAAAAGAGAGCCGTCATCTACCTGCCTCTTTGCAAGAGCATGTTATTATTCCCTGTAAGTTGTAAGGTTTAATAAAAGACTTCTCCATACTGAGAAAGGAATTGCTTCTGAAAAGTGGTAATGAAAGCCCAGAGAGTGCAAACTCTTTGTCTGACACATAGCTTGCTTTTGTGCAGGATTTCTCAGCACTGCTGCTCTTCTTCTCTTTACAAGCAGGGCAAGCAGTTGACTTAAGAAGATAGATGTTTTTCTTGATTCAAGTTTTCTGGTAAAAGAATATATTCACTTGCAAAAGCAAAGTCATTTCAAAAACAGGAGCTAAAATTAGACTGATTATTTTTTTTTTGTTCTCTCTCCCCTTCATGGCTTTTACAAGCAATTACCCACTTAATGTTTTGAAATTATAGAAGAAACTTCAATAGCAATTTTTTTTTCTGCTGCAGCTCCTTGAATGTGAAGCCTTAAAAGCTTTTCCGGAACACACAACAGCATGAGCAAATGAATTTGCCATTTTCATTCTCTTTTTTTTTTTTTTTTTAAATGNAAGTATTTTGCTTTTTTCTTCTTTTTTTTTTTTTTTTTTTAAATGAATGGGAAGCAGCGGGATAATTGATCATCATTAAATTTTTTTTTTTTTTTAAGTTCATAATGGTGAAGTGAGCCTGTATGACAGCTCTAGAAACTGAAGGCAGGATTCTTGTTTGCACCATGGCCCTTCGCATTGCTGTGGGAGCGCTTTTAAAATAGCAGCCTGGGCCATTACGCCAACGCATCTCTGGAGCCTCTTCTTTCTTATGGCAGGGTGGGACATGTGTGTGTGTGTGGGGGGGGAAGACAAATTTAGCATGCCTGCTCATGTGATCATCCCACACGATGCATAACCCATACAAAGAGCTGGGTGAGGAGATGGGGCTCCTGTAAGGCAGGGCTGCAGGAGGCGGTGAGCTAGAGCCACACGGCAGCGTCACAGCATCCATCTGGCCCTGGACCATCTGCGCCTGCCCTGCGGAGTCAGGGCAGGAGAGAGGCCGCCGGGCTGTGTCACCGGCTTGCACGAGGGCCAAGGGGTGCATGGAGAGAGCCAACCTCCAGCATGTCACGCTGCCCGAGCGGCGTCGGTGTGCCTCGGTGTCACGTGGATGGGCACGAGGAGTTGGTAAAAACAGGGCTGGCATGCCAGCTCTTCTCCCACCCGTTCCCCCAGGGCTCTTGGTGTGCAATTTGGGGCACTCACCTTAGCGGAGGAGGCAAGCCTAACCTTTCCCTCCTGCTCAAGTTGTCCCCTGGAGGAGGAGGGTTTTTGTTTGCTCCTTTCTGACTGTCACGCAGACAGACGCCTACCTGCTAAGATCACGGCATTGGATTGCCACCGAGCCGGCAGCGTTTGGCTCTTATCACTTAGGAGTGAAAGGTGTTTTTTTTTAGACAAGGAGCAATGCCCATCTGAAGCACCAGCTCTGCAGTCTGTAAATAAAAAGCAAAGGTTATGCACAGCCAAGCCATCCGGCTGGGTCAGGGAGATTAATAAAACAACTCAGATTCTCTGTTCTGCTCCGAGTCTTGTCTTCAGGCAGACAAGAGGCAGCATCAGCGTCTTGTAAAGAAACGTGCTCCTACCTCCATCCCCCACCCCCAGGCCCCTTCCAAAATCCCCCGTGGCAGGCAGTGCCTTTGCTTCCACTCGTTCCTGACCCCTGACTACCTTTGCTATAGTCTGACAAGTCTCTGGAGAATAAAACATCTCAAACTCCCACATCTCACACTGCACACCCCTGTTCTCATTCAGACTGAATTTTCTCTTGGGCCACAATCCACTGCAACTCCCTACTCCAGCGCTTAACTCAGAGACTCTTTTTTCCTTACTTCACCATCCATTACCACCTAAACCAACTTACATCTCCTATTAGATCAAGCCATTCATAAAAAACTGCAGACACAGCTTCAGGAAGGCACCTTCCTTAGGACCCTTATGCTTGAATTCATACAACCTTCTCCTCATCCTCTTCTTCACCGCACCTGCAGGACGTCATTTCTCTCCTCACCTGGTGTGAGGTCCGTCAGGATGCTTGGCCCAGAGCCAGCTGGATGGAGCAAAGGTCACCTCAGTTGAGGTCTTCTGCATCTGTCTAAACTGGGAACCACCTCTCACTAGCATCAGCTCTGATAAAACCCCTTCACAGTCTTGTTCAGCTGCGTCTGAGCAGGAGAGGAACTCACACAAATAAACATCTGTCTTCAGCCTCTGCGGTGGGAGGGAAAGGGCTGGCAGGTCCCTCTAGATCTAGCCCCAGCACTGTAGGAGTAAGAGATACTAAACTTTGTGAAATCCCTAAAGAACATGAGGAGGGAGGGAATCCATCCTGCAAAGCCCAAACCTCCCCAGTACCAATCTGCTGCAGCTAGAAACGATCTCAATGGAGGAAATGGAACTACAGGAAGACGGCTACTCCAGCGAACACGGTGAAGGCAGCAGCCTTACACTGACCACAAGCACATCAGTATGCTGTGATTTTGGATTTGACAAAGGATCCTTCTCACAGGAAGGCTCACGTACCCATGGCAATGGAGACCTCTGGATGCATCTCCTCCTTGTCACCACAAACAAATTACAAGTAAATTAAATCAGATGCAGATAAGAAAGGTTGTTCCACCCTTCCCTCTTCTCTTTGCACCAAACACTTCAGAATTGCTAGGAAGCATAAAGAATAAAAGACAACTTCAGAAGAAAAACAAAGTTCCAAAAATCATCACAACTCAGATTTTTATTCAACAGTGAAGTTGAAGGGATATATTATTTTTTCCCTTCAGGGCAAATGTTCCAAATGGAAATTAAGTAAAAATATTGTTCCCCAAAAGTACTCAGAATGAAATTAGTTTTCATTAAATATATTTGTTTGGCAAAATAAAATAAAAAAATTAGAACCCGTACAAAAAAAATCCCTTGCAAATTCTTAACACTGTAGCAATGACAACAATGTAAACCTGGATGTTTGGCAGTTGTAATTAATTTGTGGAAATTACTGTTGAACTTTGGACCAAGAAAATAAAAATCACTTTGAGTAGCAACAAGCCAATTTTAGAGGCAACTGAGGTTTAGGGAACACTATAGGGATGGGACACACTAGTGGCTTCATACACAGTTTGTGCGAGTGATCTGCTAGTGTAGGGCTATTTAAGAGCTGGGAGGAAAAGAAGTTAAAAGCTGTTGCAGCGTTGCAGCGTATGGTACAGCGAAAACCTGCAGACTTTCCATTCTGGGAGCCGATCAGTTGGGTGAAGGCTGGTGGCAAGAGCTGAGATGCAGTGGAAAGAATAATGACAGTGATGAATGGTGCAAGCACTGGGAAGCAGTTAATGATTTTCATCATTGCACTGGATTCGGTTGTGAGCAAACTCTTGGGAGTGTCTGGGGAAATCTTCTGCTTACAGTAGCTGCTTCTGCTTCCTACCTCCCTCCTCCTTCCAGTTAAAGCCTCTGCCCTGCCAAGTGGGTTTCACAGGCATGCAGTTTGATAACATCGTCCTTTAGTTAAGAATGTCTATTCTGGTATTAAAAATGTAAAAAAAGTCCTCGGGAGGGTGCTGCTTAGTGGCAGTCTTTGCCTTAAGCAAGGCCAATGGCCTGCAATTACAAGTTAATTAAAGCAATGTGGATTTGGATGAGCAATGGGGAAGATGGGAATGGGGAAGGAAGGGATGCAGGGAACGGGAAGGAATGCAAGTGTTTCTACACCCCTCCCCAAAGCCAAAATCCAAGGTGCACAAGTAGGTTTCTTTTTTCCTCACACTCTTCTTTTTTTTTTTTTTTTTTAATATCTCTCCAGTTATGATATTCCAGTTTCGAAGCAAGTTTCAGTGGCAGCCTCAGTTACAGTCATAAACAAAGTCGTAGTTGCTGGGCTCCTTTGGGATAGGTGGGGGAGCATCTGGGATCTGTATGTTTTCCAAGTCAAGGAGGCGTAGCTTTATCTCCATGCTGAGCAGTGTGTCTAAGTCATTCCGCGTTAGATCACTCAACATATCCTTCCCAAGGAGGGCATTCAGCCCATCGGTCCATACACAATACTGCACAGGGAAAAGATAAAAACTATTATTAACAGACTTTCCATATACAAACTGCTTGTGTGTCCTGGTCTTCTACAGTTACTGTTCCCATAGGGACTTACAAAGAGACCTAAAATGAGGTTGATTCATTTTATTAGCTCGTATCATGAGGAAGGCATGTTCCACTCAATGGCTCAGAAAATGGGCAAACAATTCCTTAAAAATTGGAAGAAAGTACAACATGTAGTTATTTGATAGTTAGGTATCTCCTCCAAACTTCTTGTTGAATATTCTTCAATAGTTATGGGAGGAAGAACAATACCTAACTTAGGACAATGAACCTCTGGAGATAGCTCCTCCTCCCCCTTTCTCTTTCCCCTATACTTACAGAAAGAGCCTGATTATCTCACACCAAACTTTTAATTCCAAGATAGCTATGTTAGGCAAACTGAATCCCACCCAAAATCCTTCTTGACTCTTTGTGTAAGAAATCCTGTATCAACTATCTAGTTTTATTGTGGTTTACTTCCCTGTAGATTACGTGGTATCAATTGACCTACACAAAGATAGGCTCCCGCTTACATATCTATGCCTACTTTACTGCTATTTTACATGAAATAACATATTGTGAAAACTACAGAGTCAATCAATGCTGTGCCTTTCATGAAAATTAAATGCCAAGCTACCTGGTGCAATTCTAAATACCACAAATGCTGAACTGGCCTCTAAACCCCCTCCCTTATGGTTAGCTTTTTCCTAATAGGAGATGCCATCTTTCCCGACAGCTGACAGCTTGAGATAAACATGGGCTGAATAACCATCTTAAATAAGGAATAAACCCAAGGGAGATTGGTGATCTAGAGTCAACTTCTATCAAATAAGTTACTTCCATTTATTGCTACAAGCCATTTATTCAACTATGAACAGAAGTACTCAAATGCTATCATCTAAAAATAAAGATTTCAATCATGAACTTGTGTCCTAGTTTGCAGGAGAAAATTAAATCAACCGTAACTGCATTTTTATCTTACAAATACTTCTGCTAGATTTCATGCCAAAAAATGGATTTTAAATTTAGTTGACCATTTGCTACATGATACTGCCAAGTTTAAAGATAGCCATGGTTGACTTCATCCTACAGCAGAAATTAGGATTATTTTTAAGGAAGAGAGAGAAAACCCCCTCTTGGGGTATGTCTTCATCCAGAAAAAGGGCATATTTTTAAAATAGGATGGTTAACACACTTCAGCATCCAAAGTGAAATCCGACCCATTTAAGTCAGTAACAAAACAGTAGCAGAGCTAGGATTTCACCCCGGGTGTTGTTGGTAAGCCAAGCCACAGCTTTAATATGAGATTAGCTATATAGAAGTGACTTTAGGGTTCAGGCTGTCCTGCTAACAAGTACTAAAGAAACAACTCAGCCTGCCTATTTCTAGGCTCTCAAAGTGTGTCACCAACAACTTATAAAGCATGCAATTTTGTGGAGTGTACACAGAACATCAGGAAAGGAAAGAAGCTATCCTAGAAATGGAATTATTTTTGAACAGACTATAATTTTTTTATGATCTACTTGAAAGCTTTCTTTGGGAAAGTTTTCCCAGGATTCACTTTGAGGCAAGGAACAGAAAGGCAAAAGGCTCTGCTCAGGTTACAGAAGCGCAGAGCATCCATTCAACAGATGCAGCCCCTGACGTAAATCGTCCATCACCTGCTCAGTGAGTACGGCCAGCGCTTTCTCTAGGGAGGAATCCCAGCGAGCCAGAAAGCAGAACTGCATTTCTCTCCTCTTCCACATATAACTCATTCAGGGCCCACAGAAACCAAATTCTGGCCATAATTCAGATGAGCGCAATGGCCTGGAAAAGGGGCTTCCTCTCTAATCTCCATATTGGCAAGTGCATCTAATTAAACTCCTGCACATTTTGAGCAGAGAGAAATCCTAATGAGATGGTGGAAAAACAGAGGCATTCATTCAGAAGCTTTTTTTTTTTTTAAAATATGCAAAACAGACTAAGAGCCACTGAAAAATTAATTTACTACAGATTCATTTTCATAAAACTCCAGTGAAACCTAATTATAGCCTTCCTCATCAGTTTCTCTGTCAAAAATCAAGGATAAGATTAATCCACCTTTTTGCTATGTAGCTGAAACCAGCTATTAGTATTTAAATGAAAAACAAATACGATGGGGTGATCTCACAGTGCTGAATCCTCTGGCTAGCAGTAAGCTCCAACAGATGGCTAAGGCTATTGCCAAACTTAAGTGTGTAAGAATGAGGTCCAAATCTCAATGATATTGGTTCAGTAATGAGATTTTATTAAAGAAATACCTTGGAAGTCAAGTCAGTGGAACCAGACAACCAGAAAGGTTGTGTAGGCTTCATCCATCTGGATGCAGCCCCAAGAAGCCTGGTCTGAGCTCAGTGCTGACCTGCTTTGAGCAGGAGGTCAGACTGGGGACTCTCCCAACGTCCCTTACAACCTGAATCCTTGCTCAATTTTTGTTTTTAGGACACACTCAATTCCCACATTCAGATCTCGCTCTACAATCATGAAGACTGTAGAAGTGCTTGAAAAAACCCTGTAAGTCTGACCTGAAATTGTCATCTACTAACATCATTCCTGGTGCTTCACACAAAGCTTTCTAAATCTTGAGAAGTCACCCACCAAATCTCCCAAGCTGACAAAGCTGCTAAACGAGCACTTCTACTGACAAGCACCCCAGATACTTTGATGCAGAGTCATGGGCTTCCTAACAAGCTACTTGCTTTTCCTTGTGGGTGCTTCTGCTGAACATTTCCACTTTTTGCTTTAATTACAACTCATTCTTCTGTAGGCCATGGAAAAGTACAGAAGGAGAGAGATGCCCTTTTGAAAAGATTCACTTGGGAACTGCCAAGTAGCAGCAGAGACTGCTGCCTCTGGCCATTTTTTTTTGAACATACTAATTTTGTTTCAAAGAAGCTGCACAAGATCATGAAGAGAAATAAAGATAATAGGTGTGTTAACACCATCACAAGCAATTGAGTTAGTGCATCTCACAATGCCACTGCCCATCAGTGGGGTACAGTAGCAGTTTTTGAACATTTAAACCATTAAAATAAGCTTGCAGCCATAGGCTGTATTTGAGGTGCAAGTGGCTGAAAAATTTCTCTATTTTCATGACCACTTGCTCTTATGAGCTGAAACAGACTAGAATTCAGTTTCTGGAGAATTTATATCAGAAAGCATCTAACACATGTTCAGTTCAGAGGATGAGGACAATCATGCTTTGCTTAGACCTACAGCTCTAACGGCACATTATGCCTGGGATCCTATTGCTGCTTTCTCTTAGATCAAAACTGACTGGCAAGTACTTGGAATGAACATACTTGAAAACGACACTCAAATATTAATCCCCAGGAAAACCCAAATGAGCATAACTTAATTTCCTCTCCTAAAATGAGCACTTATTTGAAGGTTTTAATCCAGAATTGCAAATGTTGAAACTGTGTAAATAAATACACTTCACTGGTAATGCAATTTCATGCACTTTTATGACACTACAGTATAACGCAGCTTAATGCAATCTTCTGTCTTTCATCATCTTAACACAGTGTCCTGAACTGAGATCAAATGTGATACCACAAAATAAGTGTGCAAATGGAACCCCAACTCTTGTTGCTTTAGAAATAAGAAGGAAAAACTTTATTCCTTCTTTATTCTTTAATATAGTGCATTCTGCTAAATCTTTACTTGGAAGTTCTCTGAGAGAAAGCCATCCAATGCTTCCATGTAATTAGGCAAATTAGTTCCATTGTCTTCCAAAAGGCAATGACATTGGCTATCTCCTTGTGTTTTCAAGTAAAACAAGGAAGCTGGGAGGAGGCTGTCATTCTTTTTTGCTATTGGTATTTACACTGTCTTCATAGAAGTGAGACCCATTGCAAAACCCCCTATGGAGGTGCCATATGGAGGACCTTCTACGATCACCTGTCATGAATGGTCTTAAGCAATGTGACACTATGAATGAGTGCATATGCTGCTCTTGAGAACACAAGTCTTTGGCTGAAATTGAGAACCGACAATGGTATGACATCCCCCCATTATGTTGGCATCATCAAGATGACCTGAGGATGGCAATGATTCTTTAAGAGGCTGGCTATACAAATCTATGTTTATTAAGGTGAACTAAAGTTTACTTAAGTAACACACAGCAAAAATCATCCATGGTAGACCTGATCAGGAGAAATCTTTACTACATCAGGAAATGGTGAGCAAGGTCTGTGGCAACTGGGAGGTCTGCCTGAGTTCTTTTCTTTTTCTTAATGATAGTTCATATTTCAGTAGGGCTTAGAAATACCGATCTTGAACTTCAACCCCCATGTGCTCTATGATGTACAAATACAAAACATGTTCCCTCTGTGGCTCAGGATAGGCATGAAAATTGCAGAAGGTTTTGCTCCCTTACTAATCACTCTGCTTTTGCTTCGTTGTGAGACATGACACAGCTTTAGATGGACCTGCACTCTGTACCATGTTGACCATTCTTAAGTTCTTACAAAGCTGGCTGCTGCCATCAAGCAAGTAAGAGGGCTCCAAAGAAGTTTCTGTACTCTGAATTTGACTTACCTCATGCTTATCTGGAGCAATGAAATTCAGCTGGCCACTCGAGTCATACAATATAGAGAAAGCAAGCTCTAACACCTCCTGGAATACAAAGAAACATATATTAATGCTGCGTGACAGAGGCATTAATGCATTCGGGTCTGTCTCTCTTTCCTACTGTTTATTCCCCAAAACACGTGGAAAAACAGGTTATGATACTCTCCTGCAGCAGTACCAGACCATTGCACAGACTGCCACAGCAAGAACCCCCAACACAGATTCTTCAGTCAAAACAAACTCACCCCCCTCAGTGCTGACTGCAGCTCACTGGGTCACGAATAACTTGAGCATTTGAGCTAGGCAATGATGAGGACTAAAATCAGTATAACCCATAATATTACAGTTGCAACAAAATCTTCATGAAGATCCAGAGTTTCTTTAATTTGTACAGATTAAACTTGCAAAGTTCTGCAAGGTTTGATTCTGTGTCAAAAATCTTGCCAGGACGGTTAATCTCCTGGTTTACGCTTATGGTCTTTTCACTGCTGGAAATCTATTAAATTATTAATTTTCAAGAGATTTCTGTCATTTTGTCTCTATCTGAACCAGAATCAGCAGCCTCAGTCAAACTGAACTATCTGGGTTACTTAGTCATAAAGACCCACATGAAGCTTGCTTGTGAAAGAAAAAAAACTAGAATCTTTTTTCCCCTCAGCATTGAAGCTGGAATTTCAAAGGTGCCCAAGTGAATTCATTAAGCACTGACCTTCCCTGAAAGTCACCTGGACCTGGGTTCCTATGGGAAAATCCATCCAATTTGAATAAATCATGAACTTCCACTGGCCAGCAGTGAGCATGTAAAGATATTGTGATATCATGGTTACTGCACACATGACTACAAGCACTGTTAGAAGGATTTCACAGCCTGTAAGCTACCTGATATGGATATAACAACTCTGTGGAAAAAGGACCTGGCTACAGAGGAGAGTTCTGACTTGGAACTACTTTGATCTGTATCATACGTCCTGTTCTTTTTGCCTCTTGGCTTCCTGAGCTCCATAAAACTGATTACCTTTGCTGACTCTCAGCTGACGACAGTCCCTACACTGCCAGCAGCCACAAGAGCATGGCTGCTTAAATTTCCTATGCGAAGTTTTAAAATGAAAGAATTGACTGCTGGGATTGCAGCATATGCATTGCTCTAGATTTCTACCCCTGATCTCCTGGTCTGAAACAGACGTAGGTCTTTGGATTTCGGTAAGGGTTATTTCATTTTTGAACTTGTGTGATTAAGAGCAGAGTCTGATTCATAAAACTTGCAATCCTAAGGGATAATCTTGGATGATCAGAGATCAGGCTTCTCACGGGAAACGCTCTTGGCTTCCTTGAGTTTAGTTATTAGGTTCAACTTGCTGTATTGCCAGGCCACAGGAGACAAGTCTGTGTTAAATCCCCACGGAAGCTGCAGATACTAATAGTGCTAGTTGCATACAGCAAACAAAGGTCTCATGACCCACATAGCCTTTTTGTGTTTTAGGCATGTTTCTCAGCCACACCTTATTAAGAGTGATGTCCGTCATTACAGCAACAAATTTACCTCTGCCCACACAAACCTGGCATTATCTCCTCACAGAGTGTTATAAATTACTGGCAGAACATGCCAAGTCATGCAACTGAGGTTGTGAAAATAAAATGCGTCACTGAAAAAAAGGGCTTGCACAGATCTAGTATGATGTTCCTGAATTTCACGAAGGTCAACAACAATCCCATAGGCCTGGTCCCTGTATATTTGTCCTTTGGGAAATTCCAAGCGATTGAAGTTTTTGTTCACCTCAAAGAAAGGAAAAGGAGAGAAAAACCCTGCCTGAAAGAGGAATATCCCAGGGAGCCACGGGTTTGGACATTCCCAGTCAGGCAGAGAATGAAAGGGCGATGTTTAGGGCACCAAGCTTCTCTTTACGGGGGAAAGTGGGAGTTTGGCAGCCTTGGCTCCAGTTCAGCTTCTTTGCTGGCTGCTCTGGAGACTAAAGGCCCAGGAATTACGGCTTCCAGGTGCCAGTGTCTCTGTCACCTGATGCAAAGCAAACTGTCAAGGAAAATGGAAGCCTAAGGAGGTGGAGTTGCCAACTGGCCCTCCACACTGATGGTGGTCGCAGTGGTTGAGCTGGCTGACTTGTCAGGAACTCCCACCTGGTTTTGTTACAGTTCTGTCAATGACAGGTGATTTTGAGGAACTGGAAATGCCTACAAGAAAACTGGTCAGCCTCCATCAGCCATTTGTGGCTTTCTCCTCCCTTTTCTGTCCTACTTCTCAAGCCTTCTCAAAGTCATTTTCCACTCCAGCTTTTTCCACCAGTTCTCTTGCACTCCTGTCTCTCTTCTCTCTCATTCCTTCCCTCTTTGTTTTGCTTCCCTCCTCCCCCATCTCAATCTGCTGAAGTCACTCCCTTGACACTCCTAACTCTTTCCACCCTTGCACATTTCAGACCTCTGCCCTTCCCCAGGTGCTTGGCACAGGTAACAGTATTGGGACCCACGATGTGCCTCTCTTTTGAGCTTCGCTGAAAAAAGGGAGCAAGAGACTCCGCACCTGCTGCCTGGACACTTCCCGCTCCTTGGTTTCAACTCTGCCGGGAAGCTATTGCAGGTGGTACGAGGAGAAGCTTGTTTCTCCCAGGCCCAGAGCTTCTCTCTCCCGCAATCTCTGCTGGCCCCTGATGTGGGCCAGAGACAAGCTATTTTTGATGAAGAGGCATTTGAGGTGCCTGTGGCTGAGTGATCCCACACAGCTGGAATGACCTTGCTACTGTCTGTCTACTCTGTCATCAACAGCCTCAAAACAAGGTCTTTGCTGAAGGCTGACACCACAGCCATATTAAGCTTGCTTGCTAGAGCCAGAAGGTCCTCCCCAGACAACTGTCTATACGTGCAGCGGCTTGCAACTTGTTCAACCAACATGAAATAGAAGAGAAGCTGCAGAAGAAGAGGGAAATGAGCAGAATCATTTCTGCTGACTAAAAAGGCACCAAACCTGCAGCCTGCCACATCAGCAAATAAAGGCTGATAGAAGAACACTTAGAAATACATGGCAATGTTTTCTCTGAATTCTTCTCTCACATTTTGTTTTGAAGGCTGCAAAATCTAATATATTTCATTATCTTGACATTCATTAATATTACTTGAGAGTCAGAAATGAGGGCTTTAAAATAAAACCTAATATAAAAACACAAGCAAGATGAACAACAATGGATACAGGTCTGGTCCTATCAAGTCATTCCAGCTTCATATGCATGAAAATTCTGATTCAGTTTAACTCTTATTTATTTCTAAACGGTCCCGCTGGAAGAATAATACCCATGTGCCAGCAAACGAAGAGACGCTGAAGCCTTTGTTACGGACATTCTGCCAATTCCAGCTATGTTCACAGCAGTGGCATTCTACCATTCACTTTCCCTTCTGCCAATGAATAAACATTAAGGTGGTCATTATATATGTACAAGGAAAGCACAGGATGAAAAGGCCTCTTAAAAAATATATCACCCATTGTGGAATTTCAGGAAGTGAAAGGTTTTATACACCAAAATCAGCCAAACTGCATTCTGTGTCTGCCTTTTTTTTTTTTTTTT
>VXBL01008144.1:432816-517464 GCA_013400195.1 Aramus guarauna | reverse complement strand
TTTTTTTTTTTAATTTTCATTTCGTTGACCACATTAACCTGGTACTCCACAAACAATGATGTGTTATTCTGATGAGGTCAATTAAGTAGCTGCAATATTGTGCATGACACTTTGATTAGGATGACAACTAATTTCACAAATTCTGTGATCTTCAGGGGAAAAAAACGAGGAATTGAGGAAGGAAAACAAAACCCAAACCCAAACACCAACATGCCCTATCACATCAGAAATAGTAAACCCATCACAATTATTATTGCCAGGATCACAAATGGAATGCTCCAGCTATGGATGCAGCCACGCTACCTATCAGCTCCTGATCTTCACATTCTCAGTTAGCAGCTTTATGCCAGTCCAAAGCAATTTTACCTGAGGAAATGGGGCGATGCTGACAGCTGAGGACAAACTCATCTGCAGCATTGCTATTTAGCATTAAATACTATCTAGAAATTACTGCTCCATAAAGATGACACATTTCCATCACTGCCACCCACTGCTTTCCTTCTTCTCATCCTTCCTTTTTGTGCGGACGTATGAATGCTAAGACAAGGAAGCACTAAAAATACTTTACATGCATCATATAAATGCCCCAGCCAAATGCTGTTGATGGTTCAGCTGTAGCATGAGGTAGGAGTTGTATGCAATCTATTGTGTGCATGTGTGTTAGTGCCCGGATTCAAAAAATTGACAAGGAAAAATACTCCTGGAATTTTTTTCCTGGCTTGGCTTGACTTTTTAATTTCCAACCATGTAAAGCCAATGCTGAAAGGAGATGACGGTATCCTGATAGACTTAAAGCAACTCATGTATGAGAAACACATGCAAAGAATACTCAAGATGCTCTGCACATCTGCATACAGTTAAGGAACGAAAAGTTGCAGCTATGAAGCTGCAACAGTTATGTGATGTAGTTTTGACAGTGCTTTTTCATTTTCTGTGGTTCCTATCAGAACTGTTTTTTCCGATATTTATTTGAACACTAAATGCACACAAAAACTCATCCTGAAGCAGGAACTCCTTCTAGTTGGACTCAAAATTTCTCAGTTTCAGGTAAGTAGAAATTTCAATTCAAATCCTCTGATCTGGTTCCTGGACCTCAGGGTGTGATTCTAGAATATCATTAAAGTCTCACTCCTCCTCCTAAAGTCAGACAGCATGACCTGATGGAAAACTTATTAACATACCTCATACAATATGGTATGAAGTCCGTCATGACAGAAGATGTCAGACTTTGCTAGTAACTGAATTTCTTCTTGCCATAGTGGCAATTCTTACTAGCAAAAACTCTGCAAAATTCTGGCACTGTACAATTTGAGTCCTACTGTCAGTTCACAATTCTTGATCTGAAACTCTGAAAGGTACCATAAATCTAATTTAAGCTGACCATTGTCTGCTACTTATTTTTTCCCAAACACACTGCTGAACGCATCTTTATACACCTCATTAATTGCCTAACGTTTACCTTACATCTTTTTGTCGGCAGTTGTTTTTCTGCCTGACTGGACCTGAAGTTATCATCAGCTGGACATTAATTGCGAATTTGGCATGTGCCAGTCTTCACTGAATGTGAGCTCATCAGAGAATACAGCTAGAACAAACCAGTTATTTATCAGAGACCATATAAGAGTAGGTACCAACAGTCGTTGCTGGTAGAAGACACCACTACTAAAGACTATCCTCATGTGCTCTGGGCATATCGCAATGCACATCTGCCATGAAATCTGAGCAAAGGAACGTAGACTGTCCTAGTAATTTAACTCAAATGGTCTGCGGTGAAAACAAAGTGTGTGTGCATACACAGAAAGATGGCAGGCTGGAATGAAAAACACCTGTATTACTTCAGGGAAGGTCAAATTGACAAGCTTTGTATTCTGCAGGGTGTGTGTCCGTAACAATTTGAGAACCATACCTTATTTTGTTTAAGAGCTCCTTTCTCCTTCATGTGAGGGCAGTCCTTCCCAGTCACAACAGCTTTTATATCCGCCACTGGCACTGCATTAAAAAGAAACAAAAGGAAAAAACAGAAAATGAGTTATTACCAAGGTGTGTAAAAGCTACAGAGTCTAAAAAGAGGCAAGACTATTGTGTTAAAATTGCCACCTCCTTGCCATTTCCAGCATGTTGTAAGAAAGAAAACCAGAAGAAAACAACTAAGATAGGAATTGGTGAATGTTGACAAAATTTCAGGCATCTGGATAAAAATCAGAGTAGTTTTTTTTCTTGCCTGTTGAGGCTACTTTGGGTTAAGAGTGTTTCATATAGATGTGCACCTCTGTCTGGACAGGTTTTATGTGTACTCATGCTTACTATTTTCTGCCTTACTAATGTAATATGCTTGCCATGTTGCTCTTTCCTAGGCATCCAGGTAAAGTCTCTGCTGGAGAGAGGATGCTGGGCAAGTTGGACCCTAAGTCATCTGATGATGTTGTTCTTCTGTTAATGCCTGTATGAACCTGTCAAACAGTTTTCTACTTCACCCCATCAGCAGTTTAGA
Source organism: Aramus guarauna (assembly GCA_013400195.1). Lineage (NCBI taxonomy): Eukaryota > Metazoa > Chordata > Aves > Gruiformes > Aramidae > Aramus > Aramus guarauna. Next base: position 514,973 of record VXBL01008144.1, on the reverse strand, counting down.
CTACTAAGGCTTATAATGACCCATTCCAATTCCTTTAAAAAGTGAAATAATCAGAAACCATTTAAAAAAAAAAAAAAAAAAAGGCTAAGAAAAAAGTATTGGAAGCTCCTGCCACTCAGACTCACTCAGAGAGTGACGTCTCTGAAACATAAAGATAAATTTCTCTGAGTTTCAAGTGCAAGTCAATTTTCTAACAGTAATTACATTATGGAGAATCTATATGCTCCACAATACAATATGGTCAGTGAGTGACAGCTTCTACAATCTATAAATAATCCATTATCCTTGTGGCTGCAAAAAAGCATCATATATATTGAACAGCAAAATAACATGAAAGTCTGTTACTGCCCAGTACTTTACAAACTCTAATGGAAATACTGGAGAGGAGAAATGCAGTTTCTCTTCTACTGAGTACAGCAATACTATGTATTTTATTACAGATTACCTCAACAGTATGGTCAAATACATAGCATAGGATATAGCAGACATTTTTAAAGGACTTTCTTTGCACGGAAAACTAAAAGAAATGGAAGTTATTTGGCTCTTCAGTACTCAACCTCTCCTGCCTTTAGTCTCAGCATTTCATGCTGCGGCCCTGCTGAATTTTTATGTCTCTGACACTACCCTACTTTTTGGTCAAGAACATATGTTATTTTGTTATTTTTGGGAGGAGAGAGTGAGCTAGGACAAACTGGGAAGTAAAGGAGATACTTGAGTGCAACTATGGTAGAAAGGTCTTCTTTAGAAGAAAGAGTTCCTGCCATTTGCTGAAGATGCTCAGAAAAAACAATTTTTCTGATTGCATAAGGTAGGGTTTTCTCAAGTTAGATCTCTCAACCAAGACAGTTTCATACACTCGATCTCTGTAATATGGAATGCAGTTACTATGGGAGATCACAGACTGATGTGACATTTATTTATGACTGATGTGATCTTTATTTATCTGGAACTTGGCCTATTCCTTGCTTTGGAAAAACAGAATCAAAGACTTCAGATGGTACCAGAAGCTGACTACAAGATGCTGAAGGGTGTGAGCACAGATGTGATGTGCCTGAGAAAGAGGGCAGCTGTCTTCTGTTCCAGCTGGAGTCTGCACAGCTTGTTAACTCTGCCAGCCTGAAGTGAGTGCTGACATTCACAAAAATGAAAGGGTTAAAAAAAAAAACAAACCACTTTTTTTTTTTTTTTAAATAGGCACTAGTTATTCAAACTTGGCAAGGAGTACACAAAATGCTCTATGCCACTTCTTCTGGTCCTCCATTTTCTTACCCACCTATTCTCTTTGATCTGTTGACCTGCTCCCAAATGCTGACAACCTAGTCATCATATTCAGACCTTAACACTTCAAAATTTAATATAAGTCTATACAAAGAATATCAGAACATTTCTGGAACATGTTCTGTAAAATTCCCAAGCCATTTTGGCCTGACATGCTTTGAACAATAGTGCTGCTTTATAATCATTCTATCTTGCGATATTCTCAACTCTGTTTAATTAAATTCTGATGTGGGTGGCACTCGTATCCTTCATTGCCCGAGAACATGAAATATCGATGAAATAACCATATCTTTCTCAAACTGCATCAGTATCTGCTCTGCCAGCAGGCATGTACAGGGAACATGGGGGTCTGGCCCAGTGGTTCCTGAAGTAGGAGCCTTCTGTTCCAATGACATTACCGAGTAAGCTCAAGAGCCTGCGGAAAATGCAAATGCAAGATGAAGCTTGTGGTCAGTGTCAGGGGTTTGAGTGTGGAAGTGGGCTCAAAGCAAACAAATCTGCTGGTCTCATAACTGTGCCTACAGTTCGAGCGTGACCTTCGTTCTTCTTCTTGTCATTCTGACGCTACTCTTAACATTCAAGGGTTATTTCTCCAAGCCTCGTCCAGAAAAACAGCCTATTCCAATGCCAATGCAGCAATGTGAACCCCTGTCCTACATTCTGCCAAAACTGCAGTAAGAGCCTGAAACATCCTTGAGGCAATCTGTAAGGCAATGAAAACAAGGGAACGTGACTGCGAACTGCCAGGGCTCCAGCATCAGACAGACTCTTCCTCGTTCCCTCCCACACTGCGTCTGGGAGCACTCAGAAATTTCAAAAGGTGCTGCCTGGAGATAGGTTGGGGGAGAACAACAGAGAAATTTCCAGTGTCTGAAAAATGAGTCTTTCTGCTATTCCATGAAAGAAGTGGAGCTACCAACTGGAATACTTGTACAAGTATGTCTAATTTAATAATGCCAAGAATGGCATTTATTACTAATGAAGGTTCAGAAAAGAATAAAAAGAAATGAATCCTTATTCAATGCTTAATTTCTTGGAGTCACTTTCTGGTGACAAAGATACACTGGTAATTATCTCAATCATCACAAAACACTTGCCCAGGACTGCAGGTTAAACTTCTACAACTCACGTTGAAGGACTAAGAACAAATTTTCACAAGAGTATGATTTTCTGAAGGGCTCCAAAATTACTAAAACCAATAAATCCCCTGGTAGGAGATGTCACAAAGGCATGTCTTCTCCCAGCTGGGCACACAGTAACTGTGACATCCTCTCAATACTCTTCACAGCAATGTGTCCACTTTAAGTCCACTCTCCACGAAAATGAGAAAGATCTCTGCCTGCCATGGATTTCTCCTTCAATCACTAGATTGTTTGCCACAGACAAACACTTCTGTGGACAGGAAGTGCTTCTGAAGATGCCCAAGTATTTTTATTTGACATCTGCAGTTAGACGAGCAATGAAAATAAACTGCGTTCCTCCCCATGAAAAGCATGACATTTCCAAGCTGAATGGAATTATGAACTCATTGGATAGATGAGTTCAGTCCTCAAACACCCTTGCCAACACCAGGAGAGCAGTGTTTGAATGCAGAAGGAAATGTCCTGTGCTCTCTATCTCCATTAAAAGAGCTGTTTATCATGTCCTATATTAAGAGAAACCTACTGCGAGTTATAAAGAGGAATTAACATAAAAGAAGCAAAAGTAGCACAATCTTTGTGCATGACTTACATTTATCTTGCAAGGAATCATGGGGGACTTCTCCCTGGGGACTTTCTTCCAAGTCTCCGTAGTGCAAGACCTTGTGATTAGGCGAAAGTCGACAATACCAAAATTTGTCTGTTAAAATAAATGCATTAAACAAGGTCACTCACATATCTTCATGAGTGCTATCAACAGCGTAGGAGAAAGCTTACTCAAACGAGGCACTACAGGGAAGGACTTTTTTCTTTCAGAAGAAGGAACGTGTGGGGTGCACGGAAAGTAGGACAGGGACTTTGCTCAGTAATTTTACTTGATTAAATGAAGTCGGCACTAATATACCATTTTTTTTGTATCGGTTTAGTCACTGGCTCCAAAAATAAATACCGGCAAGAAACAATTGACTTAGTTTTACATAATATTAGACCTTTATGGCCAGAAGACTGGCTATAAGTAACCACTGCTTTGAGTGGCTAACTTTAACGTACCCTTAAAAGCTTCATTTTTAGCACCCACTACGTGAAAATTAAGCCCTGACAGCTGTCTTGTGTGGGACACCCAAAAACTGATACATTTGAAATATCCCATACTTGAAAATTATGAGTCATGTCTTTTTATAGACATGGGAGAACACCCCCCTATTTATGGAGGGACTGGACATAACGAACATGCAAAGATTTAAAAAGTAGACGTTAACTCCCTTGTCCTGCAAATAACTCAATGCTTTGCATGGTCACAAACATACACATGACCATGCAGTCCCCCTCCAATTTGCATTTTAGCCCTTCCTAGGAGATGTATACTTACATCTCCTGCCACCTCCTGCTTTGCAGAGTATAATTCCACTTTGTCAATATTTGTGAAAATCTGCTCCCATGAAGAACATTAGCTTTGCAGAGCCAGGCCACTAAGCTGCCTAGCGTGCAAGGGTGGTGCTTGCCAATTCCCTTTCTGAAATGGCAAGAATGAGGTTACTCTTCCTTGTCAGAGCACTTTCTATTTAATAAATAGATCACATAATGTTAAGCTGTCAAAAATATAATCTTGTTACATCCAAGCTATAAGTCTCTAAATGCTCAGAGCAAGGCGGGACGTCAAAATGCCAGTGGAGGGGGTAGAGGGCTTCTTTAGTTGATGGCAGCGCTGATGCTGTGCCAAGGAGCAGCCTAAGGGACAATTCAGAGGAGAGGTTCGCACTGGCACAGCCCTGTGGTGCTGCAATCACCAGGAGTGAACGGAGCCAGAGTTCGGATAAAATGTCGGAGGAGCTGTACAACCACCAGAGCCAGCGTATGTGAGCTCGTCTGAGGTGTTAGCAAAGGGCAGGCTTCTTGGCTTTGTTAGTAAAATATTGGCTTCATTGACCCAACTTCTTTCTAAAGGACATTCTCCAGTCCCTTGGCCAGCCATTTAAAATACAATGCAGTAAAGCACAGAGAAAGGCAATTCAGCTTTGAATGGCAAAAGTGGGCTTCCACATGGCCTTTTAAATTTCTCTGTCATGGTGGGTAAAGATGTTTGGGGGAAAAAGCCCACACACTTCAAACCACTTTCTGAGTGTGTAGCCCCTTCTACAGAAAGGTTTCAAAAGACCTTACAAACCTCTGGCAAAGGCTGAAGAAGACAACGGGAGAGATACTGGTTATGTACTTCACAAGCATGCAAAACACTGAAAGATTTACGGTAGAGAGCCTGAGGTTATGATTTTGTGATGCAGACAAAAAGAGCTCCTGAAATACAAGCATCCCTGGCCTGTAAGCTGTACATATGATGTTGCGCAGTACAGGGACAAGAGGAAAACCCCATTTGCAAAGCTTTTGTAGGGATTTGAAATTAGAGCGCTCATCCAGTAGACTCTCATCTGAAGACCACACACACAACAACTTGTTGGACAGTTTGTGTGTCTCTGAAGGATACATGTGAAACTTTTCTAGATTTGTACCTTTTACAGGGAACTCTACCAGAACCATATCAAAACCTGATGCTTAAAAAATACACCCCATTGAATCTGACAGTGGGTCATCGTGCCCCTTGCCTACCTAAAGAAAAGCCTCTAGTAACTGTAGCAGAAGGCCTTCATGTCTAGCTTTAACTGCAACCTCACTGCTTATTAGTCTGTACAAAGGAATATACCTTTCCAACTCTAAGATTAAAACAATATTTTTTTCGTAATAAAAGCCAACATAGTCTCACTACTTTCTCAATGACCTGGCCAGCAAGATGGTGTAACTGAAAAAAAAAATACCAGGAATTCATTTCAATTTAGTGGCTGGTGTTGTTAGCAAGGGTTTGAAAAAGTTTGGCTCTTTAACCTCCTAGGGGTTAGTGTTTTGGTAACCTTGGTCCTTTTTTAACACCCTGCTCCAATAATAAAAGAGGGAAAAACCCCTCCATGAAAATGTGTCTTCGTTTTTAGGAAGGGGTGGTTTTATGGAAAGAAACCCTAGCTCTGAAGGCTTGTGGAGCTTTTTACAGCAATTCCCCATAAACGAAGGTTAATTAAAGAACTAATCCCACAGACCGTACCTTGAACCACGTCTGGCGCAATTCTCCTGTGGGCTCACTAATAACCGCCATCGTGCCACAGCTTTGCTGTCAAGGGGAAAACCCTTAAATGAAACCTACAAATGGAACTAATGAGGTTTCCTCAGCCGCAGCCACTAAATGACTGCACCAGCCAGGCTGAGGAGAGCGGTCGGCAGGTTAGTGATGGGAAGTAACCTTTGCTTTGACAACCACCTCAGCCTTAGCCAGCTGGGGTGGGTTTTTTTTCAGCCGTGCGTGATGTTACAGTTTATCAGACAATATCTCACATACGTGAGATCTCAGGGCCTCAGAGGGGAACAGTTTTAAACGGGATGCATGTTATTTTACTGTAGTGCAGGTGCTGAACACAATTTTATTGGAGTTGGAGTTGTTAAAATAAAGCTGCAGTCAAAATAAAAATTATATTCTACTGAAAAAAAGGGTGAAGAAACCTTAATTACAGAACAGCACATGGAAAGCAGACAGCATTTACTTTCAGCTCTACATTGATAAACAAAAAAAATAAGCAAAATAAGAAGCTCTTTTCTACCATGATTAGAAAGTGGTGTTTATAAAACAAAGAAAAACTACTGTCCAAGCCCTCCAGAGCTCTTAAACCCAAGTCTGCAGAGCTGAAGTGCCACAAGGGGCTTTAAAAACGGGACAGGCATTTCTCAATAGACCCCATGCTCCACAGCTGGCAGATCCATATGCAAGCGCACAGCCGGAGCGGGGTAACTATCTGTTCAGGAAGGAGTGGAGTTTGGTTTGTTTTTAGACCCGGTCTTAGGAATTTCCCCCCAAGTCTAAGTCCCTTCTGTGAGCTACAACTGTTATTTTGTATTTGGTGCTATTAGATCTGCCTCTGTAAAAATCCCCCTCAGAGCAAGCAGCTGTAGGGAGGGCAGTCGCTCACCGCTGAGTCTTTAGAGACAGCATGGGCTTGTGATTTCATCGCAATTTTCAGACACTACATCATTTACACTTTCTGGTGAGTCCTTATGCCTTTTAGCTCACCGACTACGGATGCAAGCAAATTAAGGTGCTAGAGATTCTTCTCTGGGAAACAGAATTAATCATTCCTGGTTTTCACCTAAAAGGTTTCAAACAAATTGTTCTGATATTCAGATAATTGCTAGAGCGAGCAGTGGGTTAAATATATTGCAATGCATTATTAAAGATTATAGATGAGGTGAAAAAAAAAAAATCCCAAATAACAAAATCAGCTACAATTTGGCTAGAAGAGTAATCTTCAAAACTGTGACCAAATAGTAGGGCACAGAACATTTTGCTGAGGGGCTACAGAGTGCTTGGCCATTCACACAGCGTGTTTCCAAGTGCATTAGTGGCCAATGACTCATATGCCCTCAACAATGCTATCCCCGGTAAAGAAGCGCTGTGGTTAGTACAGAAGTGCTCTATAGTTAGAATCTGGGGAGAAAATAGCCCAGATATTCATGGACCAAAGTCTGAGAGTATATATTTTATCCCAAGATATGTTCCAGATTACTAAAGAAGTTTTTTGTTCAAAGAAAATATTCGCAGATTTAGCAACAGGAACATACTTTTAAATACATCAATGAAAACATACATATTTGTGTAGATTTTAGGTATAAGTACATGGACTCACCCTTTTGCCTTCATTTGTGCTGTGTTTCTCTAAGATACTTACTATAGTGACAGATTTTCATTCTAACTGGTCTTAACTGCTTAGATGAAAGCCAGCAAGCCCTGCACATTGACCTGTGGCAATGCTGGAGGCATATTTAGTGAACTGGTTCCCCTCAGCAAGTCACGCACTCACAGAATATTATTTTTTATGGGACTACAGAGGGTGCAACGGAGTAGCAGCGCTAAAGAAGACTCAGCAGAAAAAAGACAAAGAGTGTGTTCTTGTTCAGAAGTGTGAGTTGCTTATTGTAGTAAGAGATGGAAAACCTGTCTTCACTTGATTTTTTTCTTTTACTGTAAGCTTTCTCCTTCCAGGTTACTTCCATGGTGCTTTGTGAATTTAATTTAATGGTGCGTATCACTAGGTTTTCTTTCCCTTCCAAAAATGACTGTTCAAGAAACCTCATCTTTGGCTGCAAAACCACTTCAATAACACACAATTTCTCTATAATCTTTATAAAGCTTAAAGGGGAATTTATTTCCAAGAGTGAAACCAGCAACATAAACTACAAATGTACTGGATGACAGCATCACAAGTATCTATTATCCTCAATAACATGCCTTTATCTGCTACTTAGCTCTACTGGAAATAATAACTTTTGGGTTTGTAAAGTGCTTTGCAGGCTTTCGCTTTAGTCTTCTGCCCTTTTTTGTTAGGAATTAACTAAGGAAGGAGAAAGCTAAAGAGGTCTGTATGTCAGCTGATGTCCACGGTCAAGGAACAAAGTGTGGATTTGCAGAGCTTCGTGATCCGCTGTTAAACAATGACCAGAAGGGCAGGTTAGATTTTGCTGTTTCATTTCCAACTGATTAAGAATGCTTAATAAAAACGGGAGTTAGTGCTGCAGTTCTCCTATGAAACCTTGCAAAGGAAAGGCCATGTATACTTTGAAAGTGTTAAGGATCCTGCTGGGACAACAATGATATTTCTGAATTCCGGCTACAGAGAGATCCTGCTGATATGATAATCCTGTGCTGAAACACAAAAGGCAGAGATCTGACTACAGATACCTCACAGCTTAATCTTCAGCATCCCCCCATGAATCACCTGTTGGATTGGAGGCTTTCCAATACCAAGTATACATGAAAGTGTATCACCTCTTCTCAAAAGGCTGTATGAGGCTGTAAACTCCCTGCTCGTTTTTTTGTAAGTCAATTTTTTCAGCTTACTGTGACTAACCATGTGTGTCCTACCGCATGTTCAAACAACAGTCTTAACAGAAGTTTGCTCTGGAGTCTTTATCATGGGATAATGCCTGTTAATTATTTTTCAAATGGGCAATTTAATGTTTTCAGCTTCTGCTGTGTAGGGCATGTTGAGGTTCTTGTACAATCTGTAGATTTGTGACATTTGTTCTGGGATTGTCTCAAGGGAAAAAAAGAATCGTAGGAAAGGGAAAAGCAGCAGTATACATCCTAAAGTAAACCACCTACCTGATCTTAATACTCTTACAAGTAGGCTGCCACTTAACAGGCAAATCGTGATGTCTCACAGCACTCCCTATTTCTGTTTCAGCTCCTTATTAACCTGTATGGACTGCGGCCCTTTGAGGGCCTTGGTAATGCTCCGTGGCAAGTGAATTTAGTTGGAGCAGTGGGCAGGCGGTGGGGCTCCTCAGGGCACATGTACATGGAGGTGGGTTGGGGGAGAGGAGATGGGGAGGTGGGGTAAGGCTAACAGAAGACATGCTCAGGAATTTGGGACTTGTATGATTTTATCAGTACATTCAGAGGAATTGTCTGAAACCTTGACTCTCCTGATGTTTAATATCACTAGCTAAACTTCTGGTCCTCCATTCACTTTATTTCAGCTCATAGTTCTTGACACCATGGCAGCCTTGGTCTTACAGCCTGCTCTCCCTGGGGTACAGGAGACCCTGAAGGATAAAAGCTGATTTCAAGAGAACTGCTTCTGCTTTGTGCCAGCTGTCATTATTTGCTGTTTGGACTGTGCCAGGCACTGTACATACCTAAGAAAGGATCCCAACTGAATGGCTTATACGCCATAATATGCTTATGTTTACAAGCCATACTTTGCTTCTTCACTAGATTTACACAGCATTAGATCTTACTGAGTTTAGTCCTGGTGCCCTAAATATCATCTTCTGTAATGGTTGGGCCTTCTCCCTATCAGGAGGTAATTTACACTTCTGTTTCAGGGAATACAGGGAGTCTTACATAAAGCACACACAATTCTTAAGGGCATGCAGAAACATGCCATTCTAAATGGGCTTGTGTCTGACAAAACCCAATATATTTCAGAGAAGATCAAGTTCTTTGAGGCATGGTCATGTGTTTTACTTGTTTCCAAAGAATCATGAACTTTTTTGGCCCTGTATAAATACGACATCAAAGCAATTAATCTGGTGGTCTATACAATTCACTCCAAGGCATGATATGTAGCAACCTTCTCAACTGTGAACCAAAAGATTACATTGATTTTTTTTTTTTAAATTTTTTTTAACTTCAACTTATATAAGTTGAACCAATTTATAGTCCCTAAGGCTTCTAATCCTACAAATCATCAAATAACAACAGTCTAAGGTAAAATAAATAGTCTATCTTCCTCTTGAAGATCTGCAAACAGAAGAATGTTTGCCACAAACTCTACTCCTTCCCTAGAATTTCAGTCATTCGGATTAAGGCTCTGAGAGGAATAAAATAAATAACCCTCACTATTGATAGCCAAACCAAACTATGCATTACTTTAGCTACTTTCATTCCGTGAATATGCTGCTGAAGGGAAAACACGTATCATGCCTCCCTATGAAATCTGTATAGAAAGTCACAGTGGAATATTAATGCTCTTTTCCCCAAATTCTGTGCAGTGGGCTTAACAGGTGCTTGTACACTTGACAGAAAGGATGCATCGCATTTTTCTGCAACTCAACCGTTTCATAAAGGCTTTGAAATTTTCCAAAATAACCTCCCCACATTAAGGAAAATTGCGTGCTTGTTTCTAAGGAAGGGACATTGCAGGGATTCTTCTCTCTGTGAAGAAAGCAGTTTTCCTCAATTGATCTGAAGGTCTCAAATATTGATCTTTGTCAGTTCTTACTCTTAGCATTTGTAACTTTCTGATTTGTATTGTATTTACAGCGGAAAACAAATGGCAATCTGAATCCTCACAAAATGGGGGTTTTCGAGGGAAATTTTTGGATACAACTTCTAATTAATCTGCTGAATTTACCCCATATGCCCGTTATTTTGTCCTGAGAAAGAAGTGTGCCTCTCTGAGGGTAAAAGAACCACAGAGAGTTTGACTGTATAAAATGAGCTGTAAATCTAGCACTGAGCAGTGACTCATAGGATTGGGACAATAATCTCCTCATGTCAATCACGTATTCATCTGTAGGTACACAAATAACTGATCTAAGTGCTTTTTAAAAGCATATTTAAACACTATAATATATTTTATATATGGTAATATAAGACAAAAACCAAGGACAGGCAGCACTAGACAGAGGGCTGCAGAATGAGCTCATCACATATATACAGGCGGTCCAAGTCTGAAAGATTCAAATTCTGGCTACACCAGGTTTCACGTGCTATTCCCGCATAGGCAGAGATTTTATTTTGAGATGAACAAGAAGCCTGGACATACAAGCAGAAATCAAAATACTCAGTTCAGAGTGCAAGGCTGCTGCTTGAGATTTTTGTCAAATATTGGACTTGTTCCAGACGATCTGTGTGATGAAGCCGAAACCAGTTCCAGGGAAACGCAGGAAATCCTACAACAACTGTAACTAGGAGATGCTTTCAGATGCCCCCTGGTAAAAGCAGTCAAGACAGCACTACAACCAATGCACTTGTCAGTAAAAGTAGTATTCCTCATTTCAGTTTTTTTAGACAAAAGTGGCAATAAATAGCCAGACCAGGCAGTCTGAGCTGTACCTTGCCGACGCCGACTGTTGAGTTTCCTAAAGCAGGTGCCCTCCACAAGTCGATTGAGACGTTGCTGCTTGATCAGTTCTAAGATCTCAGGCTGAATCTTCTCTTTTAGTTCCCTTGGGAAGAGAGAAAGTAGGCATTTGTCAAATTCAATCAAAGACCATCCTCCTTCCTCTGAGACACAGTCTCACAAGATGTTTCTGCAAGGAGTTTGAAGGGGACAACAGTCACAGGCAAACCCAGGTCAGAATCTAGTCTGCTCCAGAAAAATGCTTTTTTCTTATGACAAAGAATGGGAGCCAGAGTATCTCTGTTGTAGACATCTCCCTGCTACGACATCAGTGTCTGACTCACCTGAGTCACTTATTTGTTTCTTACTTTACCTGTCTAGAAATAACACTTGCTATAATGCATCAACAAGGTTTTTCTGCAGCAATTAATGCTCTTTCATTGTAGGAGCACTACGAAGCTAATTTGAGGTCTGTCACCTTTTGTTGCATGATCCTCTGCTGGTACACTTTACTAGCACTATTATTTAGAACAACACAAGAAGGCAAAAAACACATTTTGAAACAACGATTAAAAAATGCGAGCAGTGCCAATGACCTAAAATAATGACCAGCGCTATACGCTTGTTTGTAACTCCAGGTCATTCAATTCATTATCAGCAGAATTTTGTGGAAGACTAACCCATGACTAGGGATTGCTCAAGGATCAAACTTTACCCTTGCTCAGGAGCGCAGAAACCCGCAGAGCATTTAGAAATAATATATACAACCTTCAGAAAATCCATTTTCTACATTCTACTTTGATAAGAGTTCAACATGTCAAGAACTAGGCAGAAAACGTATGCACATAATATTTAAAGTTTGATTTCATACACCATCACATGGATTCACAGATGTCTGAATTCATCAGTTATATCCTCACTTAGATTCATTAAGAATACATAAAAGACAGGTTTAAACATCAACTCGACAGCAAGCCTAGTAAGATTAAAAAATAACTGAATGTGTAGAGGATTTCTAAAATATGAAGTGTGTCAGAACCATAATTTTGCATTGCTGTGCAAATTAGGTAATACCAAAAATCATTCTGTCTGGCAGCATGTTCCAGCAATCATCATCAAAAGGAAGCAGAGCTGTGTATCCCATAGAGACAACAAAAATTTCTCTCTTCTTGAAAACTTAGGGAGCCCAGTCTCTGCTGATTTCCACATTTCTTTGGATCCTACACCTTTGATCTGCCAGTCCACTACGGAAAACAACTGGAAGCCCTCTGCAAGAAAGATCAGGCCTTTAAACAAAAATGCCATCCTTCCCCCAGGTACTAACAAAATGGTTGGAGTTCTTGATGCATAACCCACAGCGTATTTACAAGCTGTGAAAATCTAGCTGGTCAAAAATCAAGGCAGCATTGTAACTATAGAAACAGGCCACCTTTGGAAATGTATTATTAGTCCTTTAGGATAATTTTCAAGCACTGTTGTTTTCTCATTGGGAACTAAGATATGAATATGCTGAATGGTTAAATACTGTGATTAAAAGAATTTTGTGCTTGAATAATATCTTGCCTTTACTGAGCTGATGAGCTTCCCCACTCCTCAGGTAAGAACTGGAAGCAGGGGCTGAGAAGAACAGTGTTAAAACACAGTGTGGATTACTCAACAGTCCAGGCTCCAGACTAAATCTCCAGCTGGACTGATTTCAAACACTCAAGACTGGTATAAACATCAGCTTGGTATTTAGGTAGTTTTAATTCAGAAATAGGATGATTATCATTAAATAGGTGTTAAAGATATCATAACATCATAGTTGTAAGACACTACTGAAAAAACACAAATGAATGGGTCACCCGGCACATTAACATCTGACTGTTTGCTCATAATATTCCCTCTTCCATCCCCTAAAGCCCCATCTGCCCTCTACAGATGTGCATATGTTTGCTCTCACAACTGTGAAGCTCAGAGGTAGTACTCTCTTCTGTTTTACAGTCCCTGTGCTTGAACACATGGAGGTCATGGAGACAACTCAGTACTTCATGGAGAAACAGTCTTCAGTGACTTTGGACTTCAGTGACACCCCATAAGCCCATCCATCCCTTGCCACGGTCATCTACACTTATTGTCCTTAGTAGCTCATGCTAACACATGGTTACTCTGACTTGGATGGTTTTCAGCTATTTTTCAGATACCATGACTCTGGATACATTTTTGCAAGGTGATCCTGCCACTTAGTGCTCCTCACTATCAAGGTTTCGGTTCCATCACTTCAAGGTGACAGAAATGGGGCAGAACAATCAAACCATGGCACACAGTTAAACAAAAGATGTGCTGCTTTGAATCTTTATATTTCCTTCAGCAAGCCATCTGAAGGCAAGGGACTTCAGTTCCTCAGGTCAAGGTCTAAAAGACAGGAGGGTTAGAAAAAATATCTCTGTACAAGAAATAGGTCCTCCTGCCTAATTTTAAAATCAAACAGGAACAATGAGCTAAAGGAAGATCATAAATGCAAATATGTTTTGTGAAATTTTTATTTATTGTCCTTCAGATGACATCAGCTTAACAATTTGTGCCTTGCAAAGAGAGAGAGAGAACAAACTTGGAAAGTCTAAGGAGACAGTGGATTTAAAAATTGCTATTAGTTTCCTACTGTGTTCCTGTCACATAAGAATGGCGAAAGTTAGTGGGCTGGTGAGACAGAAGGCTTGAGGAGACGGCACACTAATATATATAATCGCTAATCTTCTGATCTCACTGGCACTATAGGCAATACTGACATCAGTTACTTGCTTTTAAAACAAAAGACTTGAATTGTCTGCAAATCTGAAAATCATTAGAAATTATTTTTCAATTATTCAAATGATACTAGTTCTTCTTCAGCACCAGCTGTATCTGTCCCCAGCTTTTACCTTTCCAGCTTGTAGTTAAGACTCTTGTTAGCTGTTTTCCTTCCAGGATGGCGCATATTACCGACATTTAAATCATTACAACACAACAGAAGAGTAATCCCAGAACTGCTTTCATGTGTTTTGTCCTTTTACCTTTCTGGCTTGTAGCTATGCCCTCTCCTAATCACTCCAACGCATTCAGAACAGGCATTAGTGACTCTTTCTAACATTGCAGAGAAATCTGCAAGATGAAAAGCGGACCAGCATCCACATCCCTCCATTTCCCTGCATGTTGCTGATTTTCACACAGATGTTACTTAGCAATGGCTCACTAGCTGACATTAATTCTCCTTTAACCAGCAAGCCTCCACTTGGACGTCAGAGCTTTACCTAACATTAACCCATCTCTCTTGTTGCCACCTAATGTGTCAAGGAGAACTCTGGTCCTCCACAGGCCCACAGGATTCCCAGACACCTTCTTTGGCAGCCATTCAAAGTGAACCAGTGATATTTTGCCATTTCATTGTGGAACGGCAGCTTGGATGATCAACAACGATCCCAGAATCTTGAATCGATTCTGTTCTGAAGGACTTTTTATTTTCCCTAATCAAAAGTAGAAATGGAAAAAACTTCATCTCACGTGATACAACAATGCTCACATAAAAGAAACAACTAATCCTTGCAAAACAAGGTTGCTGTAGTTAGGAGGGTCTAAGGCAACACTTTCCAGCTTACATTCAAATCCAACTTATCTGAAGCTTCTCTCATCCAGCAGCTTGAAAACTTAAAACTTCAGTGCTTCATACCATGAACAGCAGAAGAAAGACGTCTATCATGTTCGAGGCAGGAAAAACCATCATGTGATTGCCATATTCTCACGCAGAATTAAACAAGAATTAAACTTTACATTCACCCTTCTGTGCAATCTCTTTTAGCATATCTGCAAGGCTTTAAAATATACGGCAGAGCCACGATTGCTCTCTTCACTCAGGCTCTTTCCGTACAATGAAGCCGTGATTCTGTACTTCTATCAATTGTGCCATCTATGCAATTTGAGAGAGTTCAGTACAGGGAATCAAATCAAAGGAAAAAATGAAAGAACAGTTTCTTTTCACAGTCAAGAATAAGTGATCATGGATGCAATCAAAATGCAAATGCATAGAGTTAAATCTCTGCAAGTGCAGTTGTGATTGCTTAAACACCTTATCGATTTACATAGCCTTTATAGCCTTTAGGCTTAGCCTTTGTCCTGAATCTGAAATGAGTCTCTGGTAACACTTCAGTTGCTTTTAACTATTTGTGTTGGCTGTTTCAGTCATTCCATGATGGGGAAGGAGCCTCTGCACCGTGGCAGCAACTAGCCAGAGTGGTACTGGAAACAAAGAGCTTGCAGAGGGCACTGGCAAGTTTCACTAGGCTAGGTGATGGTGCAAGAGAATATAAATAGTTGACCTGTATCACACTTATACAGTTGACTCATAGGGAAAGCAGGGAAAACGAGAAGCTTTGGTGACAAGCTTAGCAGTACTGAGCGGCTTTGAACCACTAAATGTTACAGGGGATTGGCAGGGGATTTCTGAGCAGTGTAATGATGCAAAACTGACTGGAACCATTTGTAGGTTTTTAACTGATGCATTACTGTGAGTGACATCAGTTCTAATTGGGCATTAGGTCCTATCTTCTAATACACTGAAAACATAAAAGAAGCATTCCCCCTTTGATCCACATTGGTATGATTAAAATTTAAGTGCATAATTCTACTTAGCTTATGTTTTCACTGTTGCCCTGATGCCCCTGGAGGAATGTGTCCCCAGAGCTTGTACTTAGACATCCGTATCCTTTAGAAACAAATCAAAATGAGCATCCTGCATCTGAATCCTGAAACGTCCTGGTCCAAACCCTTCTCTACACCTTTGCCTTGGAAAGGAGATTTGGAAAATCACGAGCTGTTCCACTTGAAAACATGGTCAGGATCTCCTGACATTTCAGCTGATGCTTCTGGAGTCCTCACCATTTCTCTGCTGATCTCAAAAGGTTCCTGCTATTCTCAGCACATCCTTTGTACACCACTGAGTTTGCATTGTCCTGTGCCATCAGTTCAGCCACAAGCCCGGACTTGGTCCAGAGCCAAGTACAGCCTCCGTTGTTCTAATTACAGAACAAAAGGTATTCTGAGAAACGGGACGGAGCTGTGGTGGCGATATTAGCATTTGACACTTTGCAGTAAACAACACGGAACTCAGAATCCCATTGGCTACCTGCCAGAACGTTACCATTTATAAATAAATAACTGCTTGTCATTAACACCAAAGATAATGCCATAAACACAGTCATACACAACACCACTCTTTTGTGGAGCCAGTGTGTATTGGTTCCTTTTCTGCTGGGCTTCTCCCTGTCTCACTCAGAGAAGTGATGTCTGGAATTTTTAAAGGTCCTTGGACAGAGGACAAAGCTGTGGTGGTTTGTTGTGTTTTTTTAAAAAAGCCACCACCACCAGCAGAAACAGGCTCACATGCACAATCATGCAAAGCTAGGAAATATCAAAGCATTGTTTCATAAAAATAAGCCATGTGAGACCCTATAGGGATTTAACTGAACTCAAAGAAAAGTTATGATTCCCAGCAGAAGAAAACATATGCACTTCAAGCAGATGCCACACTACTACTTTTGAGCACGGCTCCCTGGACAGCTTTCTTCCTTGGTTCCCCCTGACAAACTCAAAAATGTCATTCACATTTCTTAATCCTTCCTTGCAAAAATGAGTGGGGAGAGAAGACGGTACTTACAGAATCGGACGAGACTGGAAATCTTCCTGGTTCATTCTTTCAGACTGGCGTATTTTCAGTATTTCTGTGTAACTGAGATTCTGAAGTTTGCTCTTGAACTGATCCAGAGAGCTAGGCTTGGTAGTGAGCGCTCTCATTATTTGTTCTTTCACTACCTGCATTACCTGTGGTTGACAAGGAAAGGAAAAGAAAACCTGTGTTAATATTTTCTGTGGTTTTGTTTCAAATCTGATTCTGGTCACAGTAAGGTTTCTAGGTATAGAAGATAATTAGTAATATGGGGTCTCAAGATAATTTCTCAGCAGCATAACCAGAAAATAAGACAACTTCTGACAGGGAATCACAACTTACAGTAAAAGCTCATCCATGCTGTAACAAGAAAACTATTATTTTTGGGGGGTGGTGAGGAAGGTGTCATTTATTGCTTGGCTGTCTCCCTAGACAGCTAAAATACAATTGCTGGTTACAGGATTTTAAGTCCTGCTCTGTCCGTGGCTTGTGTCCCCATGGTAGCAGTAGCCTCCTCTGCATTCTGAGCTGATGCTCCTGTCATGTTGGGGGCAGGCACACATACACCACCAGGCTCGTAAGAGCAGAAAAAAAGCTGTGAAGTCCTAAGGAGCCGACTGAGAGTGCAGATGTACATCCTGTCTTCTGCCAGCTCAAGCCAGGCGAAGCGCACAAGCCGCAGGGATACATCTAATGGCCCACAAGAGAGACTGCAGAGAGTTTTTCAGGTCTTACAGCTCTCCTGCTGGGTCTTACAGCTGCTCTCCTGACCAGAAGGCAGTAGCACAAAGCTAACTGTGGTCCGTTACTTCCCTTGTTCCTTATGTCCAGAGGCGATGGGCTCACACTGAAACACAGGAGGTTCCCTCTGAACATGAGGAAACACTTTTTCACTGTAAGCGTGACTGAGCACTGGCACAGGTTGCCCAGGGAGGTTGTGGAGTCTCCATCCTTGGAGGTATTGAAAAGCCATCTGGACACAGTCCTGGGCAACTGGCTCTAGGTGGCCCTGCTTGAGCAGGGGGGGTTGGACCAGATGACCTCCAGAGGTCCCTTCCAACATCAACCCTTCTGTGATTCTGTGAGAGCCTTACGCCACAGGCACATTATGGCTGTACACAGCGAAGGAAGGAGAACTTGCTAACAGAGACCATTAGTCAGGGGAAGAGAGAGAGCGATCAATTTGCCAGGGATATGATAGGATTGCTTTTGAAGCATTGCCATAAACAATGCAAACCAAAAAATGAGAATGAAGGATGGCTGGGAAATGGCCATCTATCTGCATATTAATTATTTTATCAGGAGAAAACTGCTGAGACACAGTTAACTAAGGGGAATCGCTTGGCTCTAGTTCAAATAAATACCTATCACAGATTACTGTCTGTCTCTCCACAATCCTAGACTCATTGTCTTGTTGCTGGTGCAAATCACATGCTTTGAAATATTTATCTGATGCTGTGCTTAAGTTGGCTGAAAAAAACAATTTATCAGACTTAGAAAGGTCCATCCCACCCAAATCCAACAGCTAAAAACCAGTAGGAAATGGTAACACCCTCCTGGTATCAAAGCAGGTGTGACAGAAATTAGCAGCTACACAAACAGAGGGAAAAAGCCTTTTCTGCACTGTTAATGTTCCTTTATTCTTTAATCTTCACCATGTATCTTAAAACAGAAGCTCAGCCCCTCAGAGGTTCCCTAATCATTCTGAAAATTTCTCTTTTCACATGAATATTTCATTGCTTCACATGTGTTGCTTCAGTCTTCTAACTCATTGCCTGCACTATGTTTTCTATTTTTGCTTCCTGCGATGTAACTTCTGTCTCAGATGTGATCTAAACCACTCATTTTAGCTGTGTCCAGCAGGTGAAACTAAGCAATTAAAGAACTGAAGATAATCTCCTTCCTTACTACAGGGACTACAACCATCCCAGAGATCTACTTCAAGAGGAGTGAGATGCTCAAGTGAGCAGCGAATGCCTTTGCCACATTTCCATCCCCTGGATGAGGCAGCCTACCTACACTCCCTTGGCTGGGGCTTTGCTTTGAAATCATCCTCACAGTTAAGATCCTGCTCTTGGTAAATCTTGCAAACCTGGCCCAGCAGAGCTGAGCTCTGCTCCATCCACTCCTAGAAATCTAATAGGTGTGCTGCTATGTATTTGAGGAAGTCTTCTAAAACTTAGTTTGACGGTAAAAAGCAGCGTTGAATTCTGTACTCTACACCTGCACACTCTTCATTTCACATACAGAATTACTTGTTTTCAGATGGTGGCCATGTGCGGCTAAATCCCTCTGAAGAATCACTCAGCTCATCTGCCAGTGGGAATCAGCTGCTTCTCCATCTGAAAGACGAACTCCTGACCGCCATCCGACTGCTTGGCAGGATTAATGCCTCCTTGACCGCGTTCAGAGCGCGCTCGCTAGACCAAACCGGTCCAAGTACGAAATGTGGAAATGCCAGACTGGAAGGCCGAACAACCGTAACTGCTGAACGCTAATGATTGCTCCACCGTCCAACAAGGTGAGTGGCGTATTCCTACTGATTTATTTCACTGGGGTTTGGTTTAATAACTACAAGGGCTTGGGAAATGTAACAAAGGAAATGTCCTCAAAGCAACGGTAGGAAAAAATGAAGCAGACAATCCCAGCGACAATTTGGATGTTTAAAAATATCTTCTGTCTTCCTCTTTCTGCCTTCTTGGCAACGACTTCTTATTGCTGCTAATTAATTTTAATTTGTATTTTATATACTTATATATTAATTAGGACTAATTATTATTAACTATGAGGAAAGGAGAAGAGGGGAGAGACAGGAAACTAACCATGCCCACTGGAAACGTATCCAGCTATTGGTACCCCCTAACACTGCTGCCCAGGCTCCCAGAGAAACTGGCTTAACTTTTCACCCTCACACAGAAGGTGACACCCAGCCGCTGGCCTCACTTCTGCTTTCTCAGGCCCACTGGGAAGTTGTGCCACACTACTTCATTACACATCGTTTTACAGTCAGTCTGCAGTCGCCGTTTCTGCAGTATCAGGCAAAAGAAGCACGCAAAACCGCGTGGCTTTAATTCAAACCTGTAAGTCCCATCGCTGCTCATGGGATCAAATTCCCTGGCTATTAGAAAGCAACAGATCACTGCACTTTCAAACAGACAGGAGTAGTGTAACTGCTAAACTAACCATACGACACTGCTATATTAACTATCACTACCACATCACCTTGATTTTGCAGCACTAAACCAGATTTGCAAGTAAATGTAGTCCGGCAATTATTTATGCATGTATGCAGTTCCAGCTTCATGCATTCATTCAAGTATCTGTATAGATCTGGTGTTGTGTTTTGTTGCTTACATATAGATTTGGTTTCCTAAATTCAGGCACTCATACTGGGGAAACTGCCTCTAGGAGTAGTTTTTCCCATAAAATAAATGGAAAAACAAACAAATGAATAAATACTGTATTTTAGGGAGTTGCATGTGTGTGAATCTGCTTTTTGGTCCGATCTCTGAACCATCTATATGAAGCGGTGCTCATTCTTGGCTAAACAATGCAAAGGAGGTTCAAGTTCAGCAGACTTAGGGTGCTGTCATTTATGCTTGCTTGCAAAATCCTGTGTAAACCCTTGTCTCCCTTCTCTGGTACTCGCTGTTGTGTTTAACATGCCAACGATGCAAATTCCTCTTCTTTGCTATGATCTGGGAAGTTATTCACAGGGTATCATCAAAGAGCTCCTTGGTTTAGAGGCTCCCCTTGCTCCTGAGACAGAAGGCAGGAAGCGTACGCCCCAGGCCCAGCACGTAAGGGGACGATCACTTGCCTTGTAATGTTTATAGCCAACACTGTTTAACTAGCTGGCCAAAATGTCAAAGCTGCTGATTGCATTGAGTCTCCTGAGCATTTGGGAATCACTGCCAAGAACTTCTAATCTGTTCAATTTCCAAAGCTGAGTTGCCAGCCCTTGATTACTGCTGTCTGAGAGACAGCATCAACCCTTCCTCCCCATGTGTCTGACCTTACAATGAAATTAAAGATATTCTCTACTCAATGGGATTGTACGTAAACACTGTAGACAGTTGTTTTAATTACATTATGCTTTGCTACTCTTACTGAGAAATGAGTGTTGCAGAGGGCACATTTGCTTTAAATCATGTCCTTTTTATCTGACGACCTCTTGTATCGTAAGAAAATCTTGAGTTATGACTAAGGTAAATTCACTGAAGGCATGAAGGGAAAGACAGTAGAAAAAAATAATATCTTTTTTTTCGTTTAATCATATAGGACCTTATTCCCTGTATTTTGTATCCATCTAACACGACTTTATTTCTACAGTTAGTATCACCGTAACATTAAATTATGTATTTTTCATTAAGCTGTTTCAGTCTAGCTTTGCGTTTAGCTTATTTGACCTCATCTCTGTCGTACCACATTCTGACTACTTTGCCTTTCCAACATTTACCCCTTTTCCATTCTTCCTTCTCTCTCGCCATGACAACTTTCACCTCTGCAAATAAAGTCTCCTCCTTTCAGGATGAAGCAGAGGTCTGAACACTTGGGCTCTATGACCAGGGGACAAAATAAAAAGAGAGAAGTTGTCAACGTCAGAAAGAGGAGTTTATCAAGGCCAAACTCTACAGCAACCTTCCCACTGACTGCATCTCAGCAGCTTGTTTGCAGCTACAGAAAGCACAAACCTCTCTACTCTACTCACCCCATACCAATGCAAAGTTTGTTCTTGGCACTAACTGGAGAAGACAGGCTGCCACCTCAGACACCTAACCATTGCCTAAAAGCTTCTGGAAAATTAAGTCTGAGCCTTCCACTCACCAGACACACTACTTCTATGAACTCACAGCATCAATCTTCTCAGAAACTTCCCCCAGAACAGCCTGAAGGGTTGGACGTTCACAACAACCCATCTTTGGGGCACTAGACAGGAGGTGAACCCTTCTCATAATTTCCTCACAATATCAGTGTTTCTCTTGAACAAGCATGCCCTTTCACATGTAATGACCTTCTCACAGCAGCAAGAACACATCCAGAGACCATCACAGAAGCCACTAAGTTGTACCTCAAGTATCTTGGAGTACGTGTTACACTGCTTGCTGCCTGGTGAGTCACTCGGGGGGTTGTGTGCGTTGATATATTACGCTGACCGATTGCCATTAATCTTGACAGTCCACCTTTACGGGACAGGTATAAATCCTGAGCCCACGTTACAACGAAGTGCTTCATTCAGTGCTTTTCTAATTTGGCTCAAAATTAGCAAGTACTGCAAGGCAAGATTCCCCTAACTCGTTGCAACATATGATAAAAGAGAAGCCACTGGACTGTGCTATATCCAGAGATCCCCCCTACAACCAGACTTGAAGCATTTGAGATGTCATAAGTTTTAAGGCTGCATTCACTAGCTTTTCCACGTGACCATTCAAAAATCAACAAGCCAACACACAGAAAACTGGAGGAAAGGCATCTCTTTGCAAATTGGTTGTCAAGAAATTCATACCTAGTTTCCTTCCTATATAAATGTTCCCGAAAAGAAGCAGCTTGGTTTATATAGGGTAAAAAAGGAAGGAGAAAACATCATTTGGTGGTTGAAATTGAGCTTGATCATTTCAGTCACAAAGGAATTTCCTTCAGTTAAACCCACGGAGCAGGCAAAAATAAAGTTGTAGAATGAAATGGCCAAATCATTCTTAATGAACAGCGCTTACTGACAAAGGAGGCCATAAAGAAAACCTAATTCTGAAGGGAAAGGAAATGACTTCAGTTTACAACCAACCTGTCAACCCCTTTAATGAAAACTTTACATGTTTAACGTGTGCACCAGGTAATTCAAGACATTTTTTTAGACTGCTCCAAAGGATAAATTGTCTTAACTAGATAAATTGTTATACTTTCAGAGTACTCAGAAGAGTCATCCTGAGAGACTTCAGGATCCTTAGAAGATAATTTAATGGTGTTTTTCCCCTCCTATCTCCACATACTGCAGTCTGTGAATTCACTACACTAGTCTCTCAGTCACAGCCTGCATCAAGCCTTCACTCCACATTACTTTAGAACATTAATCCAAACACGCCATGCTGCACAAGCAAATTTAAACTCAGTGCTGGCACAATCTAACCATTGACAAGAGACTCCAAAATTCCAGACCATTTTTTCTATTACAGTCTGTGTACTCTGGAATCACAAAACCCCCCCAGTTTTCAATCTTCTTGTGTTCCAGAACACAAGGACAGTTACTGTAGCCAGCGATAAAGAGGCAACTCTAAGCCGTCTGGAAGTGCACAGCCACGGGAATAATTAAGTTGATTCATTTTCAGGCAACAGGATGAGAAAGCTGCTGTCAGAGGATTTAGCAGGTATAAACTCTGATACATTTTATCTCTTCATTTTCTGCAGAATTTAAAACCCATTGTGAAAAAAAGTTTGTGTNTTTTTTTTTTTTTAAAGCTCTTTTGCTTGTGATTATATTTTTCTAGTATGAATCAAGGTATCTTTCAGTCTGCAGAGAAGAGACTTGAAACAGTGCAATGGTTTTGATCAAGCTGAGTCTGTTTCTATGCGGTCTCAGTATCAATATCATTATCCAGTTCAGCAGTGACTATCATTTTGCAGGAATACCTAGCATGAACAAATGAGCACACCCAGCAGATGTGACGATGGAGCTGAGAGGTGGGAGATGTGACAGCAGTTCCACACAAGATGTTTAAAAGGTCTATAGCAGGTGGCTGGAAACTTAATGCTGTGGTAATAGATCTCTTCAATGTGAAACCTTGTTCAGAGCCTCGGGACTCAAATAAATTGCCTGCCCTCTGGTGAGGAAAAGAGGGAAGAGAACCCGAAGGAGCCTGACCTTGCACTGGATCCTCAGATCCAGAAAGTCAAGTGGTGAAGAAAGAAAAGGCTGAAGATGAAGTGAGGCCCACAACTGTTCTACATTTCAGAGAAGTTCTTGATTTTTTCAGCTTTTTATGTTCCCTTGACAAATGAATCACAGGTGAGGGAAACCAGACTGAAATTGCACGGTTCCTGGGAACTGATGGGCTGAGACTGTTGTTAATCCAAGACTATGAGAGAGGGGATGGAGGATTCATTACATTCGTGTAAGAAGGGAGGAATAACGGCCCCAGGGCCATGGACACAAGACTGGTGAGCACCATGAAACAGGGCGTAAAAGGGAGGCTGAGAAAAAGCAAGGAAGGAGTCTGAGGAGTGACTGCATCTGAAGGAGATGATGTAAAAAAGTTCAGTTCCTG
Organism: Aramus guarauna; assembly: GCA_013400195.1. Taxonomy (NCBI): domain Eukaryota; kingdom Metazoa; phylum Chordata; class Aves; order Gruiformes; family Aramidae; genus Aramus; species Aramus guarauna. The sequence continues at coordinate 490,960 of VXBL01008144.1, read as the reverse complement.
CAAAAAATTCCTGGCTCATCCTGCTATTGGATGCAAGCATTCTGTACATTGTGTTCAGTGGAAATGGACCACTAAGTGCTGCACTCTGTTATATTACATCCCTGGGCATCTCCACCTCTGCAGGAAGAGTCTGTGGCCACAGCTTGACTTGGCACTCTCCAAAGAAGCTCCCAGAATGTTGTTAGCTGCACCGATTATTATTCCCATGGATACACAGATCCTGATGGAGAAACACTGGATACCAGGGAGGCCTCCAGTTCTTTTTCAACATTACTATTTATTTGCTTAATTAAAGACAGGAACAATGGCAGAGGCTTTAGCTGGGAGCAAAAAGCAGCTTGAACTTGATTAAGAAAAAAACAAAAGACTACCAAAAAAATTCCGCTGAAGGGTAATATGTCTAAAGGGATGGGCAAGATGATGATTCTGACAATGAATGTTAACGCATTGGAGCAGACACAGGAAAAAGAAAGGCAGCTAGTAGGAAGGATGTTATAGACATGGAAAAGTGACCAAAGCAGGAACAGAGGTTCCAGCAGGAAGTATCAGCATGTAGAAGAAGGCATCTGGTTGACATCTTGCAACAAAATAAATGAAAGGATGGAAAAGGTTGAAGGAAAAAAAGAGACTGTGGATCCGATAGATGCATTTCAGTAGAAAACTAAAGGAAAAGAAGAAAAGAGCTTTTGTTAGAAGATCAGTTAAAAGGCAATAGGAAAAGAAAGGGTAAAATATGGGGGGAAGTGATATAATTATTATCAAATCATGGCTCAGAAAGCAGGTGACTGAAGGGGGATCTTCCTTAAGGACTGGCCTGAGGAAGTTGAGGGTAAACTGATAGTAATAGAAAGGGAAGTGAACAGCAGTCTTTTACATACTTGAAATGCATGTGAATTTAGAATCATCATCAAAAAACGTGTAAACGCTGTCCGTAACATTTTCAACCATTTTGGTACAAGACAATGTGAAAGCAGTCCACTGGCTGCTCGCAGGGCTGAAACCAGATGCTGCCCTCAAATCCAAGAGTACCATTGAAAATAATGCTAATCTAAACACACAAGTCAAATATCACTTATTTGGGTTGTATTGGGCTGAAACGGGAATGACTGATAGACAGGAAACCTCTTCCCCACATTTAATATTTGCAGAATACTATTTGCATCAGAAATAAGGAATAAATTTCTTTCCTGATAGTGCTTTGTGCCTTGAGGTAAGCAAAGCAAGAAATAAGTGCTGTGTGACAAAGCGTTTCTGCCCCAGTAAAATGATGTGCAAAGTTAATATGACAGTTTTTGTAAACTTCCTTGTTAGTTAATTGAAGTCTTAGGTCAGCCAATATTACATTATTTCCCCCAATGTCTCACAACCTCCGTTGGCAAAATAAAACATGCAGAAAATCATTTGTGGGTGGCATTTAATCCAGGGCTTTTCACAGACAAAATGTACTGATCTTTTCCAACAAAATGTTAAGTGAGGGGAGGGGGAAAATGAGGATATTTGTATCCTTAGTCATATACCAATGTAATAATTAACATGTCAGATAACATGCTTGTGAATTCTAGAGGAAAATAATACGACACTTAGCCATGATTAGGAACATACATTTGGGTGCTGCTTCCCTTAAAATACACAATTACATTAAATGGCATATATACTAAATGAAATAAATTGACAAACAGCTGGTTCTACAGAAGGAAAGCAAGGACAAGATTCTAATAGGTAGTTTTTCCCCATAGGAAAGTGTAAAAATCAAAGAACTCAAGTTCTGGGTATTAATAATGAATAAAAAAGACTCTTTGGGTAGAAAAACAGGAAAAGAGGGGGAGCAAATTTTTTAAAAAAGAGGAGCAGAAGGAGCTGGAAACATTGCTCAGTACATCCAGTAAATGGATAAGAACGTAAGACCAACACTGCCTTACAGCTTCACATCTTCTTATCTCCTTTAGCTGAGATAAAAACAAAATAAAGGTGTGACCAGTTGCCTTTCTGAGAAGATCTCCAAGCTCTTTTACCAGTGCAAACCAATGTGTTGAGGTCTGACCTGCCTGAGGTATGAACAGCCACATGGAATCGCACCTGGTCCAAGCCTGCCGCTGTCCCTGTTTGCGTTGTCCCTTTCCTTGTCTCCAGGCAACTCCTAGGACTCTCCAGCTCCACCTCTAAATGGAAGGGAAGCCAACGCACCAGGTTCGTGTCTTTTTAATACCCAGAGCAATGGAGATCCCTAATCATCCAGGTGAACCTGGAACAAACACACCGGGTAGCACAAAGCACCAGGCAATACGGGGACAGCTTCTCTACCTCTCTCCTTCACTCCTCTCCTTTGTTAATCTTCTTCTCCCAAACCAGAGACCTTAAAGCCCATCTACTGTGTCTATAATGAACTCCACTTGCTTGGAGTAGCAAATTCTGCAGCTCTATCACCTACTTATTTCCTTAATTCTGACAGGCATATTAATAAAAGAGATGCATCGGCCCTGAGATGAGAGGCAGGGAATGCCTTGCGGGGGTTGGTTAGCTGCCCAGGACCGTGGGCCGTCAGTAAGGTATTGCTCCGGTTGGACACAATGGAGGTTGTAGGCAAAAATGGACAGCAAAAGCGGCTTCAGGGAGTTGCAGAACCACACGCTATTCTCCATGACAGCTGCTTTTACTTTTATAAAGTAAGAATCTCACAAACTTTTCATACTGAGTAATTGTTTTGATGTTCACTTTTTCCCTGATATGGAACAGAAGTTGAAATACTGAAAACTTCTATGGAATAAAATAAACTGTTTAGGAATTAGCTGTTTAAAACATTCTTACGGTACCCCAAAAATGTGTCTCTTTCTAGGAATCTGAGAACTGAAGTATTTCAATTTCTCCCATGTATGTTTTTCACAGAGAAGGAGATTTGCCTATGAAAAATGTTCAGATTGATTAAACTCTGTATGTGCAAAAGCTCTGTAATTTTGCCCAGCTCTGCTAATACTTACATGTTTTTCCAGCAAGTCCAAAAGTTGGCCCACCATTCAAACAGTAAAATTCCTTACTTGGTTGCTTAAAGTACCACCTCACTTTTTTTCTGTTACTCACATGAACAAAGGAAAATAAAATGATAAGTAGAATTTGGAAGCTTCAGCTTTTGTTCTTCTGGACTTTAGTTAAAAGGCATTCACCACTTCAATGCTACCTTTTTTTTTTTGTTGTTGATATTCCATTTTATTAAAAAAAACCCACAAATCTTACAAAGTTTCTACCTAACAAAAATGACCAGAAAGACTGAAAATGCAGTTTTGGATTCAGTTCTCCGAATTACAGAACTAGATTATGCACTTAGGTTTTTCTGACGAATGCGTAAACCAACTGTTCAGTACACTGGTGTTGTGATGATTTCATTCAATCCCATTATTTGCACGTCCTTCCAGTTAAGGTAAATGATTGGGCTGAACCTCTAGGAACCACGCAAAAAGGCAGCTGTGCAGATGTGCTAAGCTTCTGAATGAACCTGCGTGCTATTATGCATCACAATTTATAACGAATAAGCTGTAATAATTTTTTGGTAAACCCTTATTTTCACATTCATGTCATTGAAGAAAGCAGTGAGCTGAAAAACGTGTCTACAGAAAAACAATTTTTAGCATATCTCATATTAATAACAGTTTCAAGTGATAGCTGTATTGATATCAGAGAGTCCAGTCAGTGTCACAAGAATAAAAATAGTTGCATGAATTAACTGAATGATTCACAAAAATACACGAAGCAATGAAAAGATTAAATCTGTTGTGACTTGTTAGATGCTAGCTATAAAAATTATTCTGTAAATCCGGAGCTCACAAATTACTGACTTGACAGATCATAGTAAGTGCTGTCAGGACTATTACAATCCAAGATCTGCTTGGAACTGCCAAAGATACATAAAATGTCTATGTCCAAGAAAAAGAAAAAGGAAAAAAAATATTTCATTGCCATTTTAAAATGTTCTCAAATTATTGAATAATACCTTTGGAAAATTCTGAATTTGTGCAGTCTAGTCCAATGAGACTACACTGTGTCAGGTAGATATATCATCACTGTGCTGGTCATATAAAAAAGAACAACACATATTATTTTTCTCCTTGAGCTGCGGCACGTAACCAAGCATATAAGGAATTCAACTAGACTATTCTTGGAAGAAGAAAAAGCACAGATGACATCTTTTGCCATACCTCATTCTAAAAACTGCAGTGAAATGGTTTATGGCTTCAGAGACGTATTTTTGATTGCTGCAAAGGAGCAATCTTTTCTCCCTCAGATCAAAGGGAAGCTTTTTTGGGATCTATACGCAGTACGGGAAAATAAAACTACTCCCCAGGATAGATGGCAGTGATTTATCACACCTAATACTAACATCAACAATTCAAAAGCATTCAATCACCTCTCTTTGATTACAAAACTGATCTGGTAGCCAGAGAAATTAGGAATGGAACAAACCAATTAGGTTACCCAATTTTTTGCTTCAGGAACAGGATACGCTTCCACAAGCACAGAGTAAGTCACCTACAGCTACATGAAATCCGAACTAAAGACGTATCAGTGACCATCAGACCTGTGCAGACTGGTTCCATTGCTCCATCCCCTTCACTACGTGTGTAGGAAGCACCTGAAAAAAAAATCACACTTTTTTTCCTCCAGTGAATACTATGTCAATACCACATTCTCAGTTTTGGGGTTTTTTTCCATGTTCCTTTTACTCATATTAAATCAGAGCCAAAGGAAATTTTCTCACAGAAGGATTAAGACAAGATTGCAGTATTTGGCTTCAAGTTTACTTCCCTCTATTGATTTGAAACTACCAATGACATACACAGAAACACACACATCTCCAGAAACACATCGATACTGCCTAGGAGGGTAAATAATGTCTTAAAATAATGTTATTTCCAGTAACCAACTAGTGAGTTATGGATGATGAAGAAAGGTTTACAACCTTCTGGTGACAAAAGACCCTTTTCTCTGGTGTCTTGAAAGCTATCACTGCACTTCTTTCCACACTGTCATAAATCACTGCAATACTTTCCGTATTGTCATTAATCTACATTTCTAATAAGGCATCAAACTCCTCCTTTCCTACAACTCCATGACTATTTACTTTGTGTTTTGGGGAAGAAGATATATTTAGACTTAAATCCAAGCTATTTGTTTTCTTTTGAAAGGTTGCAGATTGCAGCAGCCAACAACAACAACAAAAAAGTATCAGACTCATTCTGAAATTCCTCTACTGCCTCACATGTGATTACACAAAGGATTTGCTTTGGTAAATTTACTCAGGTCCATAACAAAACCAAATGGGAGATGTCATGCTAGAGTGAACATGGTCTGGGGGCACAGACATAGTGTGTCCAGACACCCATTTCACATGTGGGTATCAAGGAGTCTAGAACTGATGTTGAAGATATGAAGATGCTGTTCCCACTTTTGAATCTTCCTGTATTGTCTAATTAGAGTGCAGTAGGATCATGTGAGGCAATGAAAGCACAAATTTCTCTAAAAATCTTCTGGTTTATACTACTGGAAGTCAGGCAGAAAGGGGGAGGAAATTCCCATAAGGGAAAGAACGGTGGGAATGATGCAACCCTTGTTTTTGTGTATGATGTGCTTGCAGAGACCATGCGATAGAGTCAAGGGGAAACCGCTGGGTAGAGGCAAGGCACAGCAGGTGGGAGGGGGCCGGTATCATCGAGGTTCTAAAGTTAGGGGAAGGTAATAAAGATTTGGGGAGGGAAAAGTGATGATGGTCTAATGTGGAAACGACTGTGTAAAACACATCTGGAATAAAAATCTGCCCAATTTTTAGGATAAAAGACGCAAGCCTGGATGAACCCTGCACCAATATAGAGCAGGTATNCCTATTTTTGTCTTCCTAGAGTTAAGAGGCGCTCCCAGGAGCATACTAAACGAACCCAAATATCACAGCATAAACCACACGCGGAAACATGGAACTTTCTATTGCAGAGGAGAGACAGGCCGGGAGAAGCCTCATAAGGATGCTATTATAGTAGGAGAGAGAAAAATAGCAGCTCCCCACGGCAGCTGTGAACCGGGCGAAGTGCCCAGGGGCCCAGTGGCGAGGGGCGGTGAGCGCCGGACGTCTGGTTTCCATGGAGGAGTGAGCCAGGGAGGCAGGAGAGACGGCNATAATGTTATTTCCAGTAACCAACTAGTGAGTTATGGATGATGAAGAAAGGTTTACAACCTTCTGGTGACAAAAGACCCTTTTCTCTGGTGTCTTGAAAGCTATCACTGCACTTCTTTCCACACTGTCATAAATCACTGCAATACTTTCCGTATTGTCATTAATCTACATTTCTAATAAGGCATCAAACTCCTCCTTTCCTACAACTCCATGACTATTTACTTTGTGTTTTGGGGAAGAAGATATATTTAGACTTAAATCCAAGCTATTTGTTTTCTTTTGAAAGGTTGCAGATTGCAGCAGCCAACAACAACAACAAAAAAGTATCAGACTCATTCTGAAATTCCTCTACTGCCTCACATGTGATTACACAAAGGATTTGCTTTGGTAAATTTACTCAGGTCCATAACAAAACCAAATGGGAGATGTCATGCTAGAGTGAACATGGTCTGGGGGCACAGACATAGTGTGTCCAGACACCCATTTCACATGTGGGTATCAAGGAGTCTAGAACTGATGTTGAAGATATGAAGATGCTGTTCCCACTTTTGAATCTTCCTGTATTGTCTAATTAGAGTGCAGTAGGATCATGTGAGGCAATGAAAGCACAAATTTCTCTAAAAATCTTCTGGTTTATACTACTGGAAGTCAGGCAGAAAGGGGGAGGAAATTCCCATAAGGGAAAGAACGGTGGGAATGATGCAACCCTTGTTTTTGTGTATGATGTGCTTGCAGAGACCATGCGATAAAGTCAAGGGGAAACCGCTGGGTAGAGGCAAGGCACAGCAGGTGGGAGGGGGCCGGTATCATCGAGGTTCTAAAGTTAGGGGAAGGTAATAAAGATTTGGGGAGGGAAAAGTGATGATGGTCTAATGTGGAAATGACTGTGTAAAACACATCTGGAATAAAAATCTGCCCAATTTTTAGGATAAAAGACGCAAGCCTGGATGAACCCTGCACCAATATAGAGCAGGTATTTTCTGTAAAATAAGATACACCTAAAATTAACACCAGAGCCTTTTGGAAACCCCCATACCCTCTCTTGCATTAAGTCCAAAGACTGTTGAGAACAGTCATCCATCTCTGGCATTTTCTCTAAATAGACTACACTTATCACTGGCTTTCCACTGAAAAAAAAGAGATTTCCCAGTGTTTTCCCAACTGCTCCCAAGTCTGCGCAGCAGAAGGCACCCACACCTATCTGCACTGTCACTGGCCCATGCTGCCGCACAGCTAGTTCAGTGAGAGCAATTCTCCCATACAAAACCACTTCTTGTTTTTATCTTCTTCTGTCTAACTCCTGATACAGGCTAGGATCTTCCCGACCTTCCTTTTTATTTTTTTAATTCCTTTTTTTTTTTNGCATGAGGAGGAGAAATACCTCCCGTCATTTCACCTGACATCACCGCCCACGTCTTCAGGGGGCTCGGTTCAAATCTGCTTACAGCTTCTGCTTCCTCCGTCCCATCTCTTTTAGGGGAGGACCACAGGTCAGGATGCGCCGTGCTGTGTCTTGTTTGGGGGGTTTCAGTGATTTACAGGAACACAGAACGCTGGGGTTGAGCTTAAAATAACTAAATAAAAAATCCAGCAAAGCAACACGAGCCCAAAGCCGACTGCTCTGTGGCTTTTGGCACCCTCGGTTCTGCACAGAGGCTCTACAAACTCCTTTTGCGTATCATGAATTTTTGCCAAACTAAATGTGACCTTAGCAGAGTTGGTGTTGCAACTCACAGCCAGTACCTACCAAGCAGAGAAAAGTGATGGTTGCTGGAGACACAGCCTACAGAGAGCAATTCAGCCCATTACCATTTTATTTTGTACAGGTGAAAATAAGAAGCTGCTATCCTGATCCAGTACTGATCAACATCACCATATCTGAGACCTGCATCAACGTGTAAGTGGGGCGCATATTTGCTCCACATTAGAATATCATTGGAATTAAGTTAATTCTGACACCTCACAAGGCTCCCTTGCACCACATAAGCTGTTCTTGGGAAAGCCGCGCGCACCTGCCTCGTGTCACATTGTCTCTGCTGTACAATAGGTAGAAAAGTATTTATTGTATTTAGCTCACAGTAAGACTACAAGATCCTTCCAACATTTATAATGCACACCTGAGTTCATCTGATAAAAGGACTTATGTAGGTGCAAAACACTATTATTAGCTTTGTTCCCATTTTTTCAAAGTTGTCAGAAGGAAATGAGGGGGGAAAAGCTACCTATTTGAGCTCCTTGGGAAGGCAGGAAGCTATTCCAAAAGAAATCTGGGCTAAGTAGCATCATTTTTAAAAGAAAAGATACTTGAGGTGAAAGTACAAAAGTCAGCAAATTGCTTGTTGACATCCATGCAAACCCAAGTCCTCAGAATTGCTGTACCACAAAGGGCAGGACAGAACCCAAAGATAGGTAAATATTTCCCAATGAAAACAAAATTACAGGTTTTTTTACTGAGCGTTCCCAGCAAATATACCTAGCATAGCTCTTGATACAGATTCAGGCCTGCATTGCAACAAGGACAATTGATGGAAGGTCCTTCAGTTGCTGGGCACAAGGCCAAGGTCCTTCCCTTCCCAAATGACCGTCTGCCCATCCTCTCTGAAGCAGTGCTCTGCGTGCATCCGCAGTACATTGCTCGCAAACCTCACAGATCCCAAATCGGTGGTACCCGCGTTAAAAAAAACCAACCACGAACAGGTGACAATTAAACATTTCTCCAAATTATGAGCTGGCATTACTGACAGAAATAGCACGTTTGCATACGAGCACTTCCTAATAGGATGTTAAAAATACAACTGATGGAGGTGCTCGTTAGGAAAACACCTCTGTTAGCCGAGATGCTCAGGCACCAACGCAAGCATAACTTCACCGAGCGGGAGAAGAACAGCACAGCTACCTGTGCACGCCAACTGTCTTCATCTGGGTGTATGTTCACATACGTCCTTTATCAGCAAAAATTCCCGAGTTCACACCCATTTTCAGCACCGTTTTCCACTGCCGTAGGCTGACTAACATAAAGAGATAAGAAAAAGAGAAGACGGGGGCCCAAACCGATCCCGGTGTCACTGTAATCAAGCTGAGTAATATTGGGAAACAATTCAGGTTCCTCAAAATTCAAGCTTTTCCTGCCCCCTCCACAGGGTAGGATAAAACTTGAGGAGACAGAAACAGATCAAAGGACTGAAAAGAAGTACTTATGTCTAGACAGAAACATCTGAGAAGTCCCACTGAACACTGGACTCTACTTAAGAACCTGGTAACTGCTCCTTTCAAAAATCAGTGTATTCTGAGAGACAGCAGGCAGTAGCCGAAAAAACATCAATCAGCAGGGACTATCGCAAACAAGCCTTTCTACATCTAACTATAGGTCTAGCATGCAAGAGGCTTGAATCTGGATTGTTACTGCAATAATATATCTATTATATTATCTATTTATAATACCACAGGTATTATAAATTAATTTGGATTTTTTTTTTCCTTATCTCAACCTCCCTTCACAAAATTAGTCCAGTAAAATCTATTTTGCTTTTGTTAATATGGGCTAGAGTTTTAGGACATTTAAAACATTTATCTAAACAAGTTAAGAGATCTCACTTTGAAAAAAACAGATAAAAAACTATCATCAACCTCCTCCTCAAAGCACTTTAACAGAAGCTTTATTTATTCTTGGATTTTTGGAAGACTGCAGCCCACATAATATTTGTCATTTTCATCTTTTTGGTCAATTTGTCGTTTTAATCCTTTTTCTTTTCCTGCTTGTGCCTCCAGACCCACTTCTTAAAATAAAGGAAGCCACCATAAGGAACCATCAGTAAAAAAGAAGGCACCAGGAATACTTCCTCATCTGAAGACTAGAGCTACTTAGAGAGTCAGTAACAAATTAACAATAGAACATCAGATATAGCTTGGCCTGGAAAGAATTAATAATCCAAATAATCAGTTTCTAATGGGTTTTATAAGCCAGTCAGCAGAGAGCTGCCAATGACAACACTTTCATGCATATCCTATTTATTATTAATTGTGGCAAGCAGTGAAAAGAGGTGAAACTGAGTAGCAAAATCTGCGAATAAGAAACTTCCTACGGTAGGAAACGCCTCCAGAGTGACGGGTGATACCCGCCAAACATATCCAGGATATGCAAACCTCTGAAGTTAAAATGCCCTCAGCTTCCTGTAGGCTTTCGGGACTGGGAGGGACTCAGGTGTCGGATGGGACTAGGTGGGCGTGGGATGCCCACCAAAGGACAATCTGGTGGGAAAGTGGATGCGGTCCCCTGGGACTGGGGACAGAGGCCACCACTCACGCAAACTTCTCACCCCACCAAGAAGCTCCTTCTGCTTTCAGCTTTCTGTGGTTGGGTATCACTTGCCACCCCAAACCGGGACCTGGGTGCTGAGGAGGGAGCACAAGTCAAATGCTGCTAAGCAAGAGGGGAATAAAAAATAATCTCAACAGACAGCTTAAAAATCAACCCTCCGAGCCCAGCAACCAGAGCAGCCTGTGCAGGGCAGCAGCACCAGCAGCTGAAACTCTGGCAGGAGACTCGTGTGGGAGTTGCGCTCACGCTCGCTGAAGGGCTGTGGGCAGGAGGGAGGAACCTCGCTTTGCTCGGGGAAGGCAAGGCGACGAGAGGGAACAGGAGCCCTATTGTGATGTGCCTATGGTGGGGAATATAGAGGATGTAAATTATCATCCTTTTCCCTCTGCGTTCTTTGTGTCTGATTTAAGAAGCCCGCTGGTGGAGGGTATTACTGGGTCAGACTAATCTCAGGCTCCGAGTACATAAAACGAGTGCGTTTTTATCACCGAGGAATATTACTATTATTATTAGGGCAGGGTGCCTCTGCAGGAAGCGCATCCTTTCCAGTGCCAGCGCAAAGTGAGCCTGCAAGAGTTGGGGTGCTGCAGCTGTAGCATCCCCCCTTACACCCCGCCAGCCCTCGGATCATTTACATCCAAATGGGTCAGGCAGCAGCCGAGCCGGCGGGCGCTCTCCCATACATTTCTTCCCAGCGCTGTGACTGCCAGCATTTCTAAGGGGGCACCTGACAACCACTCCCCCTTAGTCAGAGAGAAAACCCAGGGTCAACCTCCTCCTGCCGCAAGTCAGCCTGCCCGATCAAACTGCCTCTACTCACTGCTTCTCCCATGGTCCCAACCCCCTCCTCCCACCCCAAGGATATAAGATATTACAGTAAGCCCCTCCAGCACCTCTATCAACCTCGCTCTTCCCAGACCACTGTTTTTATTGCAACTGCCTAACAAAACTCCATTCCCTCAACACTTTCCCCTAGCTGGGAAAAGAGGGAGAAGGACTTTCCGCTGCTCACAAGGATGCTGAAGGCTTGAGGGGTGAAAGGGACGGATGTCAGCTGGAGCAAAGGGATCGCCGCACGTTCCCCATTGCAACGGAGGCTTTGGCTCAAAGGAATGGAAAAGCACCCACACGCTTGCAGGCAGCACGTGGTTCTTGCAGAACAGCAGAGCACAGTGGCACTGCGGGTCAACTTCTGCCAGTGGGCCATGGCAGAGCCTTTTATCTATGGGGTCCCACAAGCAGCCCTCCCTTACGCAGGCCAGCCTAACATCACCTGCTATCTAAAGCTAGCTGTGTTTGTTGAGCCCTTTCACTTGCCTTGTCCTCCTTTGGCCCTGCGCTTTTCCAGAGATACTTTGCTCATCCTCAAGCAAGAGCCACACTTGAAACACAGCACACGTATAATAATGGTGCCCCTATAATTCTCCTTCCTGTTGCTCTTTTCTCCTTCTTTAATATCAGAAAAGGCAAGCTGCTATTCTGAGTAACTGTAGTGTAAGTAGATGTTACAAAGATGTGTAATTTTTTCCTCCTAAACCATCAGGAAGCCCATTTTCAAGTGCAAAACCCAAGACTTGGCACACATGTACAGAACAAATGTGGCTGCAGCACTAACACCTCTGATGGACATGTGGATGCCCTGTTGGAGAACCCCTGTCCAAAAAGGAGGTTCTCTTTAGTATACGCAGAACATTTCATTTCTAAGGACTGCAAAATGTCTTATCCTACCAAATGAGCTCAGCAGATTGTGCTGCGGATTTTTCTCCTTCACTTTACATTTCCCTGGCAGAGTAAAACAAGTTTTAGGCTCCACTGGACAGAAAACAGAATGCTAGACAGGACAGACAGCTTTCCATTTCAAAGAGGTGATAAACCTGCATATCTAAAGACATCTCTTTCAGACTTACTACATTCACTTATTGGAAGGAGCAGATGTTACATTTCCAGTTTCCATCTTATCATAAGCAAGAGGAGGGGAAAAGCTTTTCCACTCCTGAGATGCTCAAAGATTTGGCCAGCTGAGACCACTTCTTACTTTAGACTTCTGAGTACAATGCAAATGTGTCTAAGTACAGCTGAGAGGGAAATCTGTTCTGTGCAAGCACATTTCTCTCCACATTTGTAGCTGTGCCCTACAGAAGCCGAGATGGTAGCTATGTGAGAGGCACAAGAAAAATCAGCTTTGATGATATCACTTGTCCGCCACTCATAAATGTCTGTGACTTCATCTGTCCATCCATCCCAATTCCACAGCTACTGCTGCAAGCAACTCCGGGTTTATTTTATGAAGACAACTGACGAAGCAATATTCCCAGTACCTTTACTGAAACAATAAACAATAATATTTTCTTTCATTCCCACTAGAAAGGAGTGGAACCTCCAAACAAACAGAACTGGACGCCAAGCCTAAGTCCATCCCGAGAGAGGCAAAGACTCAGTCTCAGGCTAGGAACAGGTTTCCCAGACAACAGAGTATCAGAGCTTTAAAGTCCCCTCTTATCTTATAGCTCCAGAGGCCTGGAGACAAGGAGGTCAAGGACATCCAAGAGTGAGATTCCTACCTTTTAAGGGCTGACAGTGCTTACCTCGAGTCATGCAGAGTCAAAAGGTGTTAAAATGACAACAGTTTCACTATTAGAAATGATAAGTCATTCTTGTAGCTGTTTTACATCAGTTAGAATTAATCTTTCTTTCCCCAAGAGCCCTGGACATTTGGACTAAAGGTTCATCAGGCAGACTGCCTTTTAGTTGCAGGAATGTATTTTTAAACTTCCTAATTCACTGCAGAAATAAGATTTTTATAATACTTGTGCTCTTCAAAGAGCGGTATTAAGATTTTATAATCACTCCCATGAGTAGCATGCATAATTAAACTGTGCCTTCATCCCTCCTGGACAGCGGGGCCATTGCAAGCTCACACAGACCGCTTATGTGCCGTACTCTCACTTATCTTTTATGGCCACAATACACAAACAGCAGAAGGTAGAATCACATAGAATATGTAAGAAAAGAGGAGATAAAAGGAAAAGGGCAAAGTGAGTTCAGCTAATTTATGTGCTGATCTGCTTGCTCACCTATAGCTGCACCACTGCTATGGGGCCCATGCAGCCACTATATATCCTGACACCAAAAGTCAGTAAATACAGACAGTTGTATACCTTGCAGGACACAGTAATCGTTTCAAAACTTTTCCATGTGCTCAGGAAGTTCGAAAAACACCACATGGAAGAGCAGCTTCCATCTTCATCTGTGCCGGAGCTGCCCCCCACAGCTGGGGCAATTTGCACTCTGCAGTGTTGTGACCGAGGCCCTTGTAGTTGCACAAGGGTGAACTGAAAAGGTCACTAAAAGGGATAATTACCGTTTAAAGGCGATTAAAAGTACGGGTAAACCTCAATTAGGCAAACAGGTGAAATATAGACGACCTTGTCTACACACAGTACTGTTATGCCTATGCAGGTTACCCAGTTCCTACCTTGCTCCTGCCCAGACACCATGCCACCACGTGCAAGGAATTCTTCTCCTGGCCCCTTCAGCTCCTGTTTACGTGAGGTGGCATCAGCAGTGAAATCATTTCCCCGTTCACTCACGGGGCAGAGCCTAACCCCTTTCAGCACCGTTTAGTTCTGCACAAGAGCAGTCCTTACATCAGTCCCACGGGTCACTCGGTTGACCTTCTCCCTTGTAATTACCAGGGCTCCACAATCAACAGTGGTCACACATCACTATTTGTGGCCATCGTTTACCCCACCTGGGCCCATCAATAGCACATCCCTATCCTAAGGAAAGCTAGTGGCGTTACCTTGGGCACAGAAGGAAGTTTGGGAAATAAGGCTGTTCCCAGGAAAAAAAAAAAAAAAAAAAAAGTCTCCACCAAGACTGTGCCACTAAGCCACCCTGCTCATTGCAGCAGACAAATTATCTCCTGATTAATTCTGTCCCAACAAACGTCTGCAAGGGCTGCCAGGCAGTAGCAACATTTGTTTAATCAGAGCCTCTGGAAAATTAAACACTTTTGGTGCCTGTGATAGATATCACCTTCCTCCCCCTCTCTTGCTCTGCTCCCCAACCACAGTGCCAGAGCCGCTCTCCTCCTCTGCAGCACAGTGAAGAATGGAATACAGATGAACAATTCAGAGCCAATAAATCAATCTTGTTTTACTTATTCTTGCTTCCTCCTCAGCTTTCTTCCTACTGCTGTCCCCTGCCACACAAATACACATACATATAAGTACTGCCTTAGCTAGGTCAGCATGATTTTTTTTTTTTTTCCCTTTTCTTCCACACTACATAACAAATTAACCTCATCAGTATCAAGATTCCCACCATGCCTTTTGCAATCTGGCTGGTACTACATCATCTGGGTTCATACTGGCCTCTTGTGAGCTGAACTCTCACTTGGATGCAAAGGACAGTTATGAATTTTATATTATATTCATTATATATTGTACTTACATATTAATTATACATTATAGTATATTTATTATATAGTATATTTAGTCTAGAATAGATTTCTCTTCCTAAAGCATGATGTTCAAATTAGACTAATCAAGGAAGACCTACTCGGGGAAAAGCTAATTTAAAGGTTTTTCCCTCTACTCTTTGGGATACCCATTTGGCAAGAGATCTGGAGAGCGTGACAACTGGCTAATTTGGTTGTGGAACGCTCCCTGAAAGGCGCTGCTACACAAAACTATCACAATGAGATTGGTGATGAATTCTGGTTGACTTCTAGTTGACAGCTAAGTAATTATTTTGCTGTTAAAAGAGAAATAGACTTTTGCTCTTCACTGGGTGTTAAGAAAAGTATTAACAAAAAGACGTATCCTTCTCAATCCTCCAAATAACAGAAAGAACCTGGGTCTGGACAGAGAGGGTCACAGTACACACACAGCTCAGAAAATAAAGGTTCTTGCTGCTTTTTTTTTTTTTTTTTTTTTGAGCAAGGAAGATGAGATTGATGAGGATTCACAACTTGCTAAATAGCTGTTCACAGCTGATGGTGGAAATAGAGATGCTTGTTTCTGTCAATACAGAACCCGTCCTGTGGGCTTTTACAACGTTCATCTGCCAGTTTGCTGTGCCTCTATCTTTTTTTTTTTCTTTTTCTTTTTTTTTAAAGAACTAGTAAATTGCTATTATCTTTCACACAACTATCATTTAAATGAAAATGAGGTATTTGTCAGACATGTCCAGAGCACATTAATTCAAAAAGGATTTTACAGCCATTTTTACTGTGAGAAAGCTGTTAGAGTTCCTCAGGAAGGAAAGGAATGCATGAAGCAGTTCTTTCTGTGCAACCTCAAATATGTGAGAGCAGTGAAATAAATGATGCTATTTCAGGCATAACATGTTGTACTATTTTTGGTAGTTTCCAGCAGTTTGGTAAAAAGGAAATGCAAACCACCATCGTTAAAGGTTCTGTTACACTTTCTATAACCAGTAGCACACATGGATTTTTGCCTAGTGATGACGGTATTTATCATCTCAGGTGTTTTGTAGACATGCTTATTTTATTGCGGTCACCAGAAATATCTCCAATAGCAAAACAGTTCCATTCAAATAGGAGCGAATCTGGAACTTGTGAACGTGGCTTTGTAAATGTGACAGCTTGGAGGAGTCCATATATTTACCATCGTAAAGGTCATATTAACAAACATATCAGGGGGCACTGGTAGAGGCACTTAGCTCTGGCTGATTCCCTTGCTTTCATGCTCTGAAATCTCTCCCGAGCGGAGCAGACTTGCTACTGAGACAGAAGGCCCCAAATCTGACGCTCGCTAGCTACTATACACATTATATACAAACCAGACTTGCACAGTCTTCTCACCCATAAGCTCAGAAACAGGAGTAAAATGAAAAGGAGAATCACATTAGTAAACAAGTGCCCACAGCACAGACAGATATTCACTGAGTAAGATGGCGCAATGTTAAAGCACATTTTAGAGCAGGACTGCCCTAATTGCTAACATTTTCTGCTGCAAGTGCTGTAATACATCTGGCAAAACTCTCTTTTGGGGTAAATGAGCTTAGCTCCATTGAGTACAATTAATGGCATTAATTTATTCCAACAAAGTTGTGGCCAGCTTCTATCTGGATTAACTGAAAGTAACATGTAATCTACTTTGTAGAGGTTTTGTTGCATTATGAGCAACCATGCTGAGGGAAAACTCTAGGCAATAGGCCTCAGAACTATGTTTTATCTTTATACTTTTAACAGGGAGGCCACATCAAATATAGCTTGTCATAAGCGTTCATTCTTCTTGTCCTCGTCTAAACTGAGATTGTTCCTGACAGATGAATGAGGTGAGCACCTCCTTTCACAGCTACTATTATTGTCCAGCCATGGCCAATATTGCAGAGTGCTGTGGCCAAAGTACAATTGTCCATCTCTATTACAGGACAGTGTCCAAATTTTGCTCTCTAGCTTGAGAAAAAAGAGTGCAATACCTACTAAAAATTTTTTACTTAGTTTTCTTTTTTAGGTATTGTAACAGCTGCCATAACCTCATTTCACTTTCTTCAGTCTTAGTAATTTGACGTGCAAAATTCAGAGCCTTTCAGTTCAGATGGGACCATTAGATCAACCAGTCTGAACCACTCTCCAGCAAAGGTCACTATATTCTGCAGAGTTACATGTGCACTGATCTCAGTAAGTTACAGATCTCTAAACATCTCAGACTAGCGGCTGGGTAAGACTGGCAGACAGTGAGAGGCAGGGAATCCATCTCTCAGGGTGAGAAATTTATCAGTCTTCATTAATTTGATTTTAGAAATAACCCTTAACACCTATAATGGATCTTCAGCAACTGTATTCAACAGAAGCAAATTGCAAAAATGCATGAAAATTGGGGAAACTGTAACAAAATAGAACTTCTCACAAACATTCTTGCTAAAGGACTGGGGAAGAGGTCTAATGCTCCTAACCAAAATTTCTTCTTTCTCTGTTTAAGATCCATCTCTCATCTGTATACATCTACAGATGGACTCATATATCCTCCACTAGACAAGGTCAAGACAATAGCTATTGTATCTTACAGCTGGCTGCACGTCCTAAACTGTACAAGAGGCAATTTCTGAAGAATTCCCTCCTTCCTAGTCATAACTGCCTGCAAGAAGAACAGAGTTCATCTTCTCTGAGAAAAGGTGCATCATTTTGTGGCAACATAACTGCAACAGGCCTTATTTATAATATCACTTTCCTTACCATATGTGCAATAGTATAACTAAATCATCTGAAATCATCTTAAAAGTGATTATTGGGCAGAGTTTAAAAAAAAAAAAAAAAAAGACAATTAATGCCAGACTGTACTGTTGGCTATTGAAACTCATTAATTTTTGTTCTGAATGTAGGAAATACGTCCAGATAAAGATATTTGCCTACAATACAAATTATAGAAATTATCATCTGAAAGGAATTGATGCATACCTAGACACATGCACATATAATATACAGGGCCAAATTTAGATGCTTTTAAGTCTTAGCCATAGGTGGGAGTGCATTCATGCTGAAAGCGTGGTATTACTGTGGGAACATATTCAAGATACAGATGCTGCCTTAGGCAGCCTTTCTTCCCACGCAAATCCTTCTTTGCCAACACTTGGATCAATCTGCATGGATGTAAGATAGTGTAACGCAGGCTCACACACGCTTCTTACGCTGGCTCCAAGCCTGCCCTGCAACAGCGGCACAAGCCTGACACAACAGTGGCAAGGTATGTCTTCTCAGGTTAGCTAGTTGCTGAGGTTTTGGAGGACTGTAAAATAAAGTTCAATATCCAAAACTGAGCTAGCCGCACTTTTTCTCTACCCGTCTGCAAACGCATTAAGTGGTGGTGTGAGCCAAGTCAGAGAATGTTAATAACATGACTGGCAGAGGACATTTGGAATTTCATATGGAAGAATGTAGGTCCTCAGCTTGACGGCATAATAATGTGCTTGAACTGTGGTGCTGTTTAGACAGAGCTTGAATGAATGCTGACTTCCTTGCCTGAAAACTAACAGGACAACAAAACAACGAAGGCTCTTGCCAATTCCCAGCCATGATTTGTCAAATGCTTAAAATGCCCAGAAACAAAAAAAGGTGCATACGTATTTGAACTTCCTAATGCAAGTATGATGTCCAATCTGCCACATTAAAATATGCTATCCTTACATCTGCTCTTGTCATACTGACTCTAGTGGTCTTTCGGTTTTCTTTTTTCTATTACTTTTGCAATGTGTTTTTCACACTTCAGATATCAAACCTACTGCCTTTAAACTCACCCTTTCTTCCTCATTTGAGCTTTCCAAGACTGCTTCTGAAGCTGACAGAATCCAAAAGAATGCCATGCTGCGCTGTGAAGAAACTCACTGCTTGATGTTCTCAGACATGTATCTAACAGCTTAAAGTCTATTCCACAAGTTTCCCAGGAAGATGGGTGCACAATCTCTCTTCCTACCCCACCACTCCACAATCCTGTTTCTACCATCTAGACTGAACACATGAGAATGAGAGAACCCTCCCAGCCATCATCTTGTTATTTATGCAATGGTATGTTGCCACAGGTGCTGATCACCATGTAAGCAAGCAAGATACTTCCACGCTGCAAAGACTTGTAGTTTAGATAAGGCAAACAATAAAGTGGAACATGCTCGTGAGGAAAGAGAACTCACAAGGCTGTACAGCAGCTCCCTAAGGCACAGTCCTTCGTCCTGATCTCTTGACCACTATGCCTCTCCTTATACACGTGGTGTAATATAGAAGCCACTGTTTCTCACAGCATAAATGGAGCCCAACAAATGTTCAACCACTCAGAAGACTGAATTCTGTGGAGTCCTGCTGGTTGTGAACATGAACTCATTACAAATATTAAAGCAAAGAGGTTTCAGTTTATGAAAATATGGAAACTAGAGAATACCAGCTATCAAAAATGTACATATTTGGGCAAACAGGTGAGGAGAGCCCTTGAACTGCTGTTCTTGCCCACACTCAGCGTAGTACATGCTGCCACCCATCAATCACTATAGTACAGCTTTGCCTCTAGTGAATCACCTCTCAAGGCCAACAACTAGCCTTTCAAATGGTCAACTTTCCAAATTGCTATGGAGGATTAAAATGCAGTACAGCGAGAAGATGAGATGCAAAGAAATCTTTCTTATTTATCTTCTTGAAGAATTCTTGCTTACTGAACTTCTATTACTTTCAATTTCACTAGGGAAGATCCCTACTGTCACACTCCAGAAACCAACTAAGCATCACTCTGTTTCTTGCTACTCTTGAAAAGATTTTGTGGATTGAGCTTACAGTTGACATGGATTGCATGCGATGGCTTTCTATTGTGCTCCCAGTTTTAGGATCCCTGGGAATACTTGTTTGACTCCTCTTCAGACAGCATGAATGGAAAGCACGTGCCGGTTCTGTAGCTGATAGCTATGTTTCTTTCTTAGTGACTAGGGTACAAGTGGCTTGAAAACTTTTACCTTTCTTCACAGACGATGAATATCTTATTA
Source organism: Aramus guarauna (assembly GCA_013400195.1). Classification (NCBI taxonomy): domain Eukaryota; kingdom Metazoa; phylum Chordata; class Aves; order Gruiformes; family Aramidae; genus Aramus; species Aramus guarauna. The sequence continues at coordinate 470,996 of VXBL01008144.1, read as the reverse complement.
AAAATCCTCGACATAGCCTGATATTCAATCTAGTGGCTCCACACTGCCCATCTTTTTTTGCATATGAAGCAGATAAGCAAACACTCCTTATTTGCCAATTTGAGGAGTTCTGCCCTGAAGCTCCTGGTCTCTAAGCCACACTTCCTGGCTTTGTGTAGTTCCCCATGACTGCATAGCCTGCAGTCAAACATATGAACACATTTGTAAGCTGTTAGCTTACAAAAGCAGATCAACAGAACTTTGAAAGAACTAAACCTTTGTCCCTAAAAACATCATCATTATAATTTACCCTATTACTATACGAATTATAACCAAGATCAGCCTGCTGGGAAATGGAGTATTTTTCATATCTGGGTTGAGATGCTACTTCACATGTCCCTGAACACAGACTTAATACATCATGCTGGAGGGCAGCCTTCACATTGGTAAAAGACCTTTTGCTTCCTTTTTCTCCTCCCAGTGAGTGCTGCCAATACCTAAAATGAGAGTAAAAGACAATAATCCTCCTGGATCCAGCTGGCATAGAGAGCTGTCATAGAAAGCTGTCATAGAACAGAGGGAACATGTAACCTGGAACAAACAACTAAGTCCGTAACAAACAAAAGGGCAAATATTGCAGTCAAATTCACCAAGACGTTCTGGTTTTAGTGACACTATACAGATAAAGGAGTTTATTTGAATGGATTGGTGCCCAAATGCTCCTGGCACCTAAGCAGTCTGTCTGGAGAATAATTGGGAGGATATAAACAAAAACAGGAGAAAGCAACATTTCAGCTAAATATTAGAAAAATAATGTCAGGCTGTGGAATCACCTTCCACCGCAAATGGAAGAAATAGCCTAGGTTATTTAAAAATTAGCTAGACAAATCACACGATAAGTTCCATGCTCACTAAGGACTGGACAACATGACCCAAGAAGTCTTTTGTCATCCACGGTGCACATAATTCTATCCTGATTACAGATGTAAAACATATTAAGCTTAAGTAGAAATGTAATTCATTATATTCCACTTCGGGTGCACTGCTTATTTAATGGGATGTCTCCTAGGAAAGCAATTTAGTGGTGCAGCCAATAACATTGTCTGCTGTTTAACTGGGACAGAATTAGCATAAATTCAACTTAATAGGGACACATTTAGCTAAGACCAGGTAATTGTGCTACATCACAGCAAAATTCTACAATCCTGAAGTTTTATAACCACTAAATGAGACTACAGGAAAAGTGCATATATGAAATACCTGACCAACAGCATGGGTGGTTTTAAGTGCAGTGGTGCATTTTTCATTGCTATCGTATTCTGTTGCCATTTGAGGTCTTTTAAAATCTTGTTTTTAATGGCCTCTTCACTTAGTTGGTATGGGTACTTACCAGAATGAACAACTTTCCAAGTACTTTTAAGTACTGTTCCACTACCATATAGAAACCCAGGCCTTGTTATCACCTCAGACTAGAAAAGAGGTGGTGGATGGCTACTGCACTTCAGCAATCTCCCAGAAGCATTTAGAATCTGATACAATTGCTTCTAGTAATCCTCGCTAAATTACATAAAATGACCTTATCACATTTTCCAGATTGTCCTGCTCCTCGGCAAGATGAAAGAGCCATCCTAAAATTAATCTGTCAGCCTGGAGATCTGGACAAATGCTACTGTTTTCTGTAGGTGAAAGAAGAGGTCCAGACTTTGTTAAAGGGTACAAGCAGTCCGTTAAGAATAGATGATCTAGAACATGCCGAAGCATGTTACTGCAAGAATGACTCAGGCAGTAATCATCACAACATACTTATAAATAGCACAGAAAAGCATCAATTCAAAATGACTTCTCACCTCATAAAGTCACCATATACAGCAAGCCACGTGCCACGGAGTCTGAGTAGTCTGTTACCTGTCTCCTATGCTAATCCCTGATGAAAAAGTTCATCATGCTCTAAGTAATTATATGAAACTTTTCTTCTAATCTTAGATGCGGACAGCTAATTCTCTGCAGCCTGGCAATGACAGATTCCCTACAGTTAACTTTTAGTGGTCAACATGTCAGTTGTTAACCTAATTTTTGTACCTCTTCTTCAAGAATATGGGAGCCAGCAAGTCACTCTATGAGTAACTACAGCAGACAATGATCTATGGGATCTCTTGAGTTTACTATTGAATAAACCCATATTACTTCTCCAGAATAGTCATAGGAGCAGTAGTAATAGTGCTCCAGAGATGACCTTGTTGATGATAATGCCAGGTGAGTCTGGAGACCAGGTGTACTAAGGACAGCATAAACACTCATGTTGCCAAGAGCATGTATCTCTACAGAGAAAATACACAAAATACATCATCCATCTTTTCTCCTGAACAATCTAGAATATACTGCTAAAAGGGGTTAGGTTTCAAGAGTTTATAGGACTCACATAATCTGCCTGTGACTTCCAGCTGCCACCATGGGAGGACTGGGAGCACTGGCAGAACCTATGTCATATCTGCCAGGCTTGTGCAGATGTTGTGGAATTCCTGTTGATGATGGACACCAAAGTTTAGGCACCTGAGTAACTCCCACAATGACTCCAACAGTACTCAGGGGGTCTAGAAAAGAGACTAATCCTCAGGAATAAAAGTAGCTTCCACAGAAGCCTACCAGCCCTTTGAAAACCCAGAAGCAAAGCGGAGCGTGGCGGCATGATACAGTACTACAAATTTCCTCATCTTATAGAAGTGTAATACACTTGAAAGTAACCCTAAAAAAAGGATCCCACTGCACATGAGGTATCCTGTAAAACTACAAACTTTTCCAAAACAATCATATCCCAAGAGTCATCTTATTCTGGGATTTCTTATCCACCAGATATTATACTATTTCAAGCACCACCTTGCTGTAGGTGATTGAAAAGAAATCTCATTGTCTACCTTGGTTACCCGTAGACTGAACGGTTGACTACCATATTGCTAAAGAAAAAGAGGTATAATGAGTAGGTTAAGTAAGTGGGGGAAAGTATACAGATATAAAGGGAATCTATAGTGGCAATTTAATATCCTCCCACATGGGACAAGAATTTGTACTATCAGTGTATGCCATGTAAAAGTTCAAAGTAGGAACTGGAACCATTTAACTGAATCAGCAGAAAATCACAGCAGCTAAAGAATTAACTTGGCACAAGTGTGTACAGGCTCCATCCCAACCCAGTTTTCACTGGTTGTAGTGAGTATTGTTAAGCACTGAACTCTGCATTCACCTGTTTCTTTCCATGCATGAAAATTACGATAACTTGCAGCACAGAGCAATAGGTCAGAAGCAACAGACGTCAAGTGCCAAAGACCCTGCTCCCCAGTCCGTATTAGGAATATATATTAAAAATATGGCTTAGTTTACCAGAAATGCAGAGTAGCTAATTGGCCACCTTTAAGTCATCTTAGTTCCATCAAACCATTTTAATTCAAATGCTTGAGTTCACATTTGAAAGCCTACCTTTAAGTGCATAAACCTAGGAAAAACTGAATTTTGCTTTAGTGTTATAAACCACTCTCCTAGTCTACATTTTTACCACTTAGCTTCTGACAGGTTTCTGTCTGCTGAGTCTCTATTATCACTTTAGCATTTCATTTTTCACAGTTATTTTCTAAAGCAAGGTGATCAATCTTTACTAGTATATTTGTATAAATATTCAATCAGCTCATGATACTTGAGATTATGTGGTTTCGGACATAGCTTCTGGTAAGCATTTAATTCTTTAAAATCTTATTAAATTTTAATTAAAGACTATGGCTGAAAAATCAGGGGTTTATCCAGATGTGATTAAAAACATCCTGAAAACAACTTCCTTTAAAATTGTAATAATGAAATACTTTTACAATTACTTTGTAAGGAGGGAGAAAGCAAAGTGTGCATGTGCACATCTGTATGTGTGGTCATATTTGTATAAAATAAGAGAATATTGAAACCCCATGCCATGAGAACCCTGAACAGATTATTTACTCGTCCCTCAAAAAATCACATATCCCGGTAAATAGGAAGTTAGTCACTGCAGAGAGAAACATAAGGAACCATACTGTGAGGTGTATTTAAAATAAACCAAAATGTTTTCAACTGTTTCTATTATAAACCTATATTTCCATTATAGTACTATCAGTATCTTGGGCAAAAGTAATTTAAATGGGTGAAGCAGAACTGGAAACAGTACTTGGAATTGTTATTTGAAATCAAATAATTTAACCTGCCTGCTGGCTTTATCCATGACTGTCTTATTTAAACTTTGAATAAAACCACAAATCTGTATTTTTACTTTCAAAAACACTGCGAAGAGTTACGTCCATCCAGGCCTCCCTTAGGCTTCAAGCAATTACAGTCAACACAGAAATAAGGTATGTCCTTGTGAAAATCCCACACGTTTTTGCTTTGAGCTTCCAAGCATGCCAAGTTCAATCAAGAAAATTAACACTGAATAGTGATTTCTCAATTTCCAATTATTTCTCCAAAAAGAAGCCGTGTTAAAAAAAAAAAAAAATAAAAAAAAAAAAAAAAAAAAAAAAAAGAGGAGGAGGGGGAGAGGGAAGGACCATCTTTACTTTCCACCAGTGTGAGGTCTGCTGGCTGCAGTAGGAAGAAGTGAGTATTAACGTTGGGTACCATTCACCTGGCTTCTCAAAGAAGCTGGCAGACAAGAGTCAACTGAATGGTCTCAGCTCCTGATTTAAAGCTTCACCCATCTGAAATCCTGGTCCTAGTAGTTAAAGCCCTCTATAAGCTAGGACCTAGCTTCTGAAAGACCAATCTCAAAGTCCTGTCCTCACACCTCAGAAAGAGTATGATCAAGAGATAAAATGAGGCCAGAGAACACTGATTGCAGTCATCCATCCAGAGAGGTTATTGAACACAGCAGGTTTTTCAGGATGTCCTAAAAAATCATGTATTAGCACCTCAATGCTTTTGACAAAGGCTGTACTAGAAACAAAGAGGAAAAGAAAAGCTGAAAGAAATACATCTGATCACCTGTTAACCTTTCCATGCTGCAGCACAGGAAAAAGTCTTTGTGACTTATGTATGGCTATATAATTTACTGTTCGAGGAGTTTTGAAAACATTGTACTTAGAACTGAAAGAAAAAATTTGAGTTACACATTTTCCTGTGAACAAAGGGATGAAAGTTCTCTGACACCTGGGTGATAAATCACATTGGTTTCCAGTTATGCTAAAATTCCTATTAGCCGCCTCTCACTTGAATTTTTTTTTTAAAATAACTTTTCCTGAGGCCCCATATTGCCATCCAAATATGTATTTCCCACTGCTTTTCCTAATGTTTTCAGTCTTTAACTGAAGCCCTTCAAGGCACTTTCCTCTTGTAGAATAAAAGCCTCCCTGAAAGCCTTCAAATACCACACAAATGACTCGGGATTAAAAATAATAAAGCTGCTGAACATACCTATCAAATCCATGACATGCAAATTCCAACAAACCTAAACTTAAGCAGATGAACAAGTGCATGTCAATCTGTGCGAAACACTCACTGGATCATTCAGATGGTGCCTTTGCTCTACGGAATATTGCCCTCTGGACTTCACATAGAAAAAGGAATGCTATTAAAAATTCAAAGGAAAGCTAGGTTTGTTTTTGCCAGCTTATGAATTTGTTGAAAAAGTGACCTTTTAGCTCAGTTTCGCAGAGGTGTGAACATTTTTTTCATACTGTTGATATATGTGCCAATTTAGAGTAAGTTATACACAGTAGGTGTTTCTAGAAATATTAAAGCCTCAGAGCTTGGTTGAACAGCCGTTTGAAAACAGATTGCTGAAGGACAAAGGGACATTGCTATGTCCTCCTCTAGAAAGGCTTCCTCTTTAAATTTTTATTTTTTAATTATATATCACTATTGACATCAGACTTTCAAAGAAATAATGGAATTAAAGAATCATATTGGTTTCAATGTTAAATATCTTCATTTTTTTTTTCCTCCATCTGCTTACAGTGCCTAGACCTTCTGTGTAACAAACTACTTTAAAATAATCAGCAGTCATTTATTTTAGTTTAGATAAGTTTTCTCCAATATCTGTTTATCTGGGCAGTAATTTTCAAGGGGGGAAATGTGTAGTTTTGACAGTAATATTGGTGAGGCAAACTACGCCACTGAGTCCTACAGGCTTGTATTTTCCTATTGAACTGTAAAGACCGTTAGTATTAACAGAGGCTACATACGTACACTTCTATAATCACATCAATACAGCATCACTGCCAGGGAATGGCAGGCCATCACAAAGCAGTGCATGTTTCGCATGCGTTTCTTGGAGGTCAGTGTCTTCAGAACACTAATAGGCTGAAGACTCAAGTATAGAGACTCAGGCTTGACTTTCTGGAGCATCCAGAGAAAGTCAGCATCAGAGGATGATTTGTTAAGCCAGCTCAAATTTCATAAAAACACCTTTTGAAACAGATACAGACGGTAGGATGCAACTTCTAGTTGCATAATCTTGTCCATGAGCATCTATTACATAAAAAGCCCAAAAGACTTAAAAGCAGACTCCAGATTTGTCCTTTATGTACTTTCCAAATAACTTTATGTACCAGATTTTGTGCCTAAATCTTTTCTTTAGTGTTTTTTCTTTTGGATTTCATTAGGATTCAGCTGAAGGTTCGTATCTCAATATTTCCCTTACACATAAAAACAGACCAAAACTATGTCAAAAAGAGGTCAACCCACACCAATGTTTTTGTCATTCATTAGCCAGATACAGGGCAAGAGCACACCACACACCAGAAATGTAGGTCAAAGACTCATCACCGCACATGCTAACAAAATAAACCATAATGATGTTCTATAGTTTAATCTTCTTTCTTTCAAAAAAAAAAAAAAAAGAAGAAGAAGGGGGAAAAGAGTCAGTCTGGGATTTAAATCTGCACAACTAATTTATTATGCATCACTCTAGAAGCACGGTGTACTTTAGGGAAGGAATTAAATGTCAAATAATGGGGCTTGGCAATACCCAAAATGGGTGTTGTTGATGCTGGAGTGAGGAAAGGTATGTGATTTCTCCTTGCTGATGATATGTAGGAGACTGCACTTTGTAAAACAATCTGGTGAAGAAATGTGAAGCCCAACAAAAAAAAGAGCTTTGTCCAAACACTACAAGTAATGAACATATAGTAAATATTATCTGCATATTGAGAAGCACATATGAGAAATGTTTCTATAATTAAATTTTAACGAGGCGGTGGAACATGCTTCTTTATCCTCTTATCCTCATTTGTGATTGAGCAAGTGGGTATGGAAAGTAAAAATAGGCATTTTTCAGCTCCAACCAGGCGAAAGCTCATCTCTCAGTTCTGCTATTACAGTGCCCATGGCAACATATTTACCGACACACAGGCAGATTAGTGATTAACCTAGGAAAACATTAGCTTACTGTAACGCATGACATGTTTTGACAGAGAAATGAAAACTGATTGTCCCAAGGAAATACTACTGAGATGTACAGGTCTGTTGTTAATGTATATACATGTACGCTACTGCACATACATGTAGACTCAGCACACACTGCAATTTAAACCTTCATTCATGCAATATGCTTGCTTGTATGATCAATGGATAATATTTGTATTTTTTTTAATTGGCAGTTCAGACATTCCCTTTAATAGTGAGCGTTTGACTTAAAATTAATCATAAAAACAATTACCCACTTTTTTCTCTTTTCGTTATTCCGATCTCACAATCATAAACTAGGAACAACTTTAGTGACTTAAAAAAGGAACATAATGCTGAAAGAAACAATTAATTTAAAATCTAATAACTGCTCTGCACTAGCGTAGGCACATATATTGCGGACAGGCTTTTCAGATTCTTTAGGTGACTACATCCAGTGAAGAAGATCACTTCCTACCTTTTAGTTCTATTTAATGTTCTTGCTCAACATTTCCAAGGCTCCTATCAGCCTTACTGTTGTAATTCCAAATGACCTCTGATATAGCTATTAGGCTAACACTGCATTCCCCATTGCTGGCTCTGTATTGTTGACTGACATCTACTAGAAGACCCAACTCCATCTCCTAACAAAAAGAAGGAAAAAAAAAAAAAAGGAGAAAAAAAAAGACCTCAGAGAAGTCTGCAATTATCCATTAATATCCTGAGAGGCAGGTGCTAGCCCATGTAAACAGTGCACATCACCAACCACGGAGTTATTAGAATTAATACCAGCTGAAGTTTTGACTGGCTGCTGGGAATACTTTGATGTTGCTTTCTTTGAACACACAACTCTTCCCTCTCTTCCCCCAGGTCAAGTTTAAGAAAAAAGAGTGCAATAACAGTACAATGAAAAAATCGTGAACTGCACTTCAAATGAGAGAGCAAGGAAACTGTAGCTCACAGGTCACTAAACCTCTAAGTAGTACAAGGCAGTGGCAGCTGACATCACATTGTATTACAGTCTTACAGGGTGCCCTTTCTTCCCCTCCTCCTCCTCCGAGCAGACACAAACTGGTATTTTATTCCTCTGTTGAATCTGCGACATGAGAAATGAGATTTCAAAATAGACAGTGGACTCTGATTTTGGGGACAGCTTGAGATTAAGTATTTATATTAAAACAATATATTTATGTAACATGAGAGAGAAAAATCTAACAAGACCCTCAAAATGTACTCAGCATTGAAACCTCTAGCACAGCATATTCAGACCAGTTTGTAGTTTGCGTACCTTATCACACGCATCTAGCTGTGAAGGATGAAGAATGCAGTGTGTAAACTCAGAAAGGTCTGGAGAAGCTGACAGGGATGGTAGTAGGACACTGGTATTTTCATGTCGTCAGCACGAGTTGTGTGGGGCTCAGTTACAACCACAACGGGCAACAGCACGCACGTACGCACTCCCACACAAAGCAAGCTTGTTGACCTGTCTTGGTGAATTTATTGACCTACAGCTCAGAAGCCAAGGTTCTTTCTGCCTGTTGTTTCAGCAAATCAAGGTAGAATTTCATTATGGGAAAAGAACTTCTTCTAAAAGACACACATGAGATTTCTTACTCAATACTTAAAAATACTTTAAAAATAACGAATAGATACACAGCCTTTCCAGAAGTGCCCAGTATCTAGTTCCTTCAGCCCAGTAACATTCCGTTACTCAAACAGAAGTCTCCTCTTGACAATTTCTTATGCCCTACTACTAATGAATTATCTAGCTTGAATAGCAATTACTTTGAATAATAGTTAATGTCATTTATCTCAAAAAAATCCTAAGGTATTTGCAAGGTCCTTTTCACAGCCATGTTTTTTCATGTTCTTCTCCCATAAAAGATTCTTGGTCTATCTTGGGAAAAATCCTTCCTCATTTGGCAACTCTCTTTTTTTCCAAAATTGAGACAGAATTGCATCAAGTTTGAATTTTATGTAAGCACATAACTCTTGATTTATACTTTTCGTTGATTGAATTCTTTTCCTGTAATCATTCAAAACCCAGACAGAAATAGGACAAATGGACCAATCCAGGCCTCCATCCAGCCAAGCACTTAAAGGTGCCATTAACTGCAAGCACCGGGAAGAACCCTGCGGAAAACCGCTGGGTAGCTCTCCTGTAGGGTTCACAGCACGTTCAGAAGAAGAACTGAAATCCACCCCTCTCGCTACCCAAACTTAAATCCACAAAATTAAACAAATTGAAAAACAATCAAACAAAACCCCCAAACACCCCTCCCCAACGTAACCATCTATTTCAACTGGTCCAGATCTCTACTTCTTAATAAGGAAAAAAAAAAAAAAGGCAAACTAATTGTAAAAAAAACAAAACAAAACAAAAAAACCCAAAACAAAACAAAAAACAAACAAACAAACAAACAAAACCCCGAAACCCAAACAAATCAAACAAAAAAGCCCAAAGCCACCACACAAGACAAAATGACAACCAAAAGTTGCACCCAGTAATTCTGGGCAAAATCCCTGATGCAGATGTAGCTATAATGACAGAGGAATTTTCATTGTCTGGGTTGATTGTGTAACTACACAGAAATTACACAGAAAACCAGGAGAAAAATGCCTTCAAATGGCTGTGTCTGCCCCAGGAGATAGGCAGTTCTGCTACTGATGAACCCTTAGAGCGAACCTGCACCACAGGCAAACATTTTTATGGAACTGAGATTATGAAGTCTTATCTAAGATGGTCCTTTAAAAAGCAATTCTAGATATTATGCCTGTAAATCAACATTTTTGTTAATGAGACGGTGGTTGCACTGGCTGACTACTGTCTGAAAATCATAATCCTGAGATTCAGACTTCCCTCAAATGGGTCATACAAGCCAAAAACCTAATCACAACAATTTTAAGTGTTCGTCTATTTGGCTGGCATTTATTTCTAAGTCACCTCCAGCTGCTAGGGAGTTCTGACAGAACCTCCACTTGCATGAAAGGCCTCCCAAAAGACAGTAACAGGTTCTACTCCTCAACTCTAAACTCCCTCTGCCTGCTACTCCCCATGATGTACAAACTCTTTGTTGTTTCCTCCTAAGCTTTCCTTGCCCTTCAAGCCCCCCATGGTCTCCTGGACCTCTACAGACCACTCCTGTGAGCCATACTGAATTACCTGATACAGACTGAGCAAGAGAGACAGGTTCTTACTGGCTTTTGGGGTGTGGAACACATATATACGGCATTCTCTGTAGTTACTCTCTGCTCTGCACTTGTTCATTTATTCTTCCTTGTTTTGGCAGGTTTCTCTTTCAAATTATTTCTTTTGGGCTCTTAATCTTCATCTCGACTTGCCAAGGAAAAATGGTGAAGGAGGCACGCAGCTCTCAGCAGGAGCAGAAGCAACACTCAGAAGGAGAAGAACAGCAAAGCTGACAGCTGTGCTTTTCTGCACTGAGCACAGTGGGTAAATCAATACCCCGGCAGCCCTGCTGCCATCTGCGGAGTTTCTGGAGCAGACGGGTTATTTATAGAAACTTGTTTGCACAAAGCCAATATTTACCTGTCGGTGCTGTCAAAATTTGCAATCCATCTTTGCTGTTACCCTGCTGTTTTTCATGTCAATAGTGGCATTTTCCAAAAGAAAATACTGTAACGTTTCCCCCTCCCGAAACATTCCCCTCCTGCAAGGGTCGGTTACGTTAATTGTTGCAGCAGGAATGCATCTGGTTTCCATGGGGCCTTGGGGATCCTCCAGAACGCCGGAAAGCTAAAGGGATGTCAAACCTAAAGAGCTCATTTCTCTGTCTTGTTCCAGCAGCATGGCATTTCCCTGCCAAGGCCAAGCTGAGATTTAATGTTACAAAAAACCCAATCATCCCCCCGCCCCCCCCCAAAACAACAAAAAGGTTTCCTTTTTGAAAATTTGGCTGCTGCTCTTACTGTTGTAAACATAACCATTACTTTCAAGCAGGGGAGAAGTTTTAACATGAAATTTCAGTGTATTTGCCTTTAAAAGTGAACTCAAATTCTACAGCTAACTCCCAGGAATGAAATGCACAGATGATCTCAAGCCTGGCTCCTTGCAGGCTGACATTTACATCGCTGAACTACAGGCATGCCCGAAGGAGACGAGAAGGGGGAACTAACCTCTGGTCTCTGTCCCAGTTTCTTCAGGTCAGAGGCTGGGTTGCACTGCTAGGACTGTGCGAGGCAGTAGGACTGGCTTCTCAAAGGTTGACGCTCCCTAGGACTAAGAGCTTTTGATTGTCAATTTTCCGAAAATAGGAGTTCTCCCGTAATCAGAGATAAAGTCCTGTTGAAAATGGCAATCAAACCCAGCATCGTAAACCTGTATCACTTTCCATTTCAGCTAATGCGAGAGTGTAACTGCTGTCGGAAATCACCGAGAGGCTCAGGGTTCAAAACCAGCTCCTGAGAGCACCTTGGGTTCAACTCCAGACAAGCTGTCGTCGGCTCCCAGGAGGTCAACACTCTGCCACATCACCGGCTAGAAACCTGACATACCCTGCAAGCTCACCGCGCAGGGCTGGAGAAAGCAGAGCAGGGCTTAAAGCAGGAACAGTAGCAGCGTTTTTCAGTAAGTTGTTTAAAGAACAAGGATTAAATTATTCTCTCAGATGAGGAATGTATTCTGTGATCTGCAGAACAAATACCAATGGAAGCAGGACATCACTTAAATACATGCCAGGCTGGGAGCCGTATAAATGCTGAGGGGAACAGGTGAATAAGGGCACTGAAGAGCAGCAGAAAGTCTTTTAGATTTGCTTTTGTTTGTTTTCATATTAATTACTCAGCCCTATGACTTAAATAGCTTCCTAGCCCTTGGCTAGGAAACAGAGTAAAGCCAGAAAATGGAACAGGGAAATTTCTCACTCTTGTTTTTTCCACTGAGACTCACAAAAAGGATCCTCTCTCTATAATGTGGTTTCAGATGGTTTTTGAATATTGTTTAAAGAGCATGTCAAAGCCACAAGAAAGTAATTTCTCCTCTTAGATAAGGTCTACAAACTCCCCCCAGGGTAAGTATTAGAGAGCCTGCAGGAAAACTGCTTGTTAGACAAATGGAGCCACAGATGTGACTTTCATCTGGTGTGCAAAGCCAGGATGTTACATGCAAGGCAAAGATACCCAACTGTGAAAAATAACATTTTTAATACAGACATTCCTCAAAAACAAAAGGCTCCTAGATTTTATTTTGTTTTTTAATTTTTTTTTGCGGAGGAGAATTTTCTGGTCTTGTCTCCTGCACTAGGAGTCCATTTTTATTCTTTACAAGAGACGATGAAAAGTTTGAGAGCTGATAATGCTCAGGATCTCACAGGATCAATCTACTGGTGAAAAAAGGCTCTTGTCATACGTGCATTACATCCGCAACTGCATAATTCTTCTTTTCCTTAACACATACATCTGGAGCATACCACGGGACCTCTAGGGCCCCAAGTTTTTCTGCACTCGGATCACTTCATAGTCAGAACATGGTACTTTTCATTCCACTTTATTATTAAACAAGTTTTATATTTGCAATATCAATGCTTCTGTTGTGCTTTGCCAGATTTGGTCTAGCTACCACTGCACTATTGCTCCATGTTCATCAGATGAATGTTGGTCCTGTCCTACCAGAAAGCTAACAGTGCCGCTATCCCAAATCTTTGCTGGTGAAGCCATGCCTCATTTGTTAAGCTTTGACAGAAGTCACAGCAATAAGCAGAGTCCTTAAAAAGAAACGAAATCCCATAGAAATAGTAATGAGAAAATACAGGCTGAGTTTAAGTACTAGACTGGAGTTTGGCATGTTCATGGCTACCCAGAAATTCTGCTTAAGTACAGATGGCACGATATTACCAATTTGCACTACTTAATAAAGGTGAGTTAAAAACTTGGCAAGGACCATAGTCTGGATACTACCTGAAGGTTCCTTTCTCACTTAAAATACCAAAAAACCAACTGAAAGAAGGCCATCCCCTCAATTTATTCACCATGTTAATATTTAAGTTGCATAGATCTAATTGCTGACTGCCACAGGTGCCTTTGTATGACCTTGGACACATCGTTTAATCCTTCTGTGTGTTTATTCTCCTTTTATCTTACTGCCCAGCACTGAAGACTGGCAACTGCTACTTCTAAGAGAGTGGACAAGAGAAGCTAACGCTACAGGTAGTATTAATATCTCTCATGTTCTCATTGATGGGTCTGGCTCACACAGGGTTTAAACCAATGCCACTTCGGGCTAGGAGAACAAGATCTAGTAGATCAACTGAAAATGTTGGGTATTTTTGCTTTCCCCTGCATTATATAGGAAGTTCATCTAAGAAATGTAAATTTCAGATATAAGACTATTTCATTTAAGAAATTAAATCCTGAGATAAGCAGTCCCCTTGATCTATACTATGGCACTTTGTACAGGCCACTCAGTTCTCCATGTAGGTGGCTTTAAAGGGCACTGCAAAATGTTGTGTCCTGAAGCATGCAACAAGATAGATGGGATAGAAGTTTTAATGGTCTCTTCTGCTCTAATGTCTATTACTGAGGTCCAGGGATGGGACCTGGATGACCCAAGTGATCCTTTTCAGTTCAGTGTTCTTTAGTCTTTTCCTTTCTTGTGCCTGATTTAAAAGAAAAAAAGGAAAAAAACCTGATTGCAGCCTTCAGCATACTTATGTGATTAGGGTAATGAGGAAGAGACCATTTTATAAAGCAATTCACAGATTCTTTCTTTCTTTCAAATTTCAGAATGCAGCTGGTTTCAACCTCCCAGCTGGCAAAGAGGGGACTCCTCACCGTTAAGTACTCTGCTTAATCTGGGGACTTCTCAATGAGACACAGCTGAAGTAGTGGCATGATTACAGGCCTTGGTCAAGTGTCGCAATACAAGATGATTTATACTAATCAGCATTCTCCTGAATCAGTGCAAAACAAATCCAACGCAACTACAGACCCTGAAAGAAGCCTTTCTTAGCCCACCACTCTTTCCTTTGTCTGAAAATACCCTCTTGACAGATGGTAGCCAAGTAATCAAACACTTACAGCAGCAAAGGACCAGCACGCAGCCTGGCCATCAGAAACGTCACTGGTATGTGTTAAGCACCTCCTGTAAATTCCCTTTTGGTGTTCACAGGTTGGTTTTGACCATAAGGAAAATGTAACCTTTCTCAAATTTCAGTACAATGGTGCTCTCAATACCTCTGGAGAGTTCCAAGTTGTCAGAAGCCATCCATTGTTGTCCATGACAAAAAACCCTGTTTGTCTCTGCTGTTACCGAACACTGAAATGAAATGCTTCTGCTAAGACAGATGTGCCAAGTCTCCTGATTTGTGAAGGAATAAACTAATACACAGAGACTATTTTAAATCCAGCTTAAACACCAATTCACAGACAATTTAGAAGAAGAAAAAGGGGAGGGGAAGGGCAGATTTGGCTGGCTCCACCTAGCTTTCATGGCACTGAGGTAAAGGAGCCAAACGCTTTCTTGCTCTGCTCATATGAGGGCAACTTCCCTCCTTCTCAATGCTATTTTGCTTTTGATGCTTTGCAGCAAAGCACCAGCGTCTGCTTAGCTACTATGTGGTACCTGCACACTGGCACGACAGAAAGAAGGATGTGGGAATAAAAGATAAGTGAGGTAGAAAAGCGTGTCAAAGGAAGAAAAGAAAGAGGAAAGTTATGGCAGTCAAAATTCTGAGAACACTTGGCAATGCTGGACCAGATTCCAGTCTGTCTCACACTGGATAAAGCCAGATTTTGGACTCAAAACTGGTCCTATTCATGGACAGTGATGTATTTGAATGTTAAGAGAAAAAGCATCTGTTGTGAAACCTTTTAAAAATCTAATACATAGGAAGAGGCATTTCAGTCTATCCACCCTAGATCAAATTCCAGATGACCACATGGTTTAATGCCTTGCTTTTACCTCCAGCAAACAAGACACTGCCTTACTGGCCAAATGCAAGCGACACCTATGGCTCTAGAAACACAGACAAGACCCTGTAGGAATCCAAATTGTCCCTCACATCACAAACGGCTCTATCAGACCATGCACCTTTTTCCTCACAAGCATGATCAGGATCATTAAGTTCCCCTCATTAGCAGCATTTTCCACTATGTCTCTGCACAGGCATGGATAGGCTGAGAGAGGTCAGGCGCTACAATCTCCTTTATTCTGTGCAGAAGAGCGCATAAGCCTGGGGAACGGAGAGGGTGTTTTTAATTAATCCAATATAAACAAAACTGCCTGAAAATATAGTGAAGAATAGAGGCTCAGCCTTCTGTAGGTCAAACCCAAGGGCTACATTCATACCCCGGGGCAACTTCATTATCCTCAGCTGAGCTGCACAAGGGATTAATTTAACCCTCAGAAAAGGGTCAAGAGAAACTGGGAGAGGAACTGAACAACACATTAATAAGAGCTATAAGGATACATGTTCAAAGAGTTTAGTTCAAATTCCTCCTTTCAGTTGCTGTTTTTAGTGCAAGAGGGTACATATAGTAACATTACCATTTCTATTCTGCTCCCTCTGCTGTTGTCAGAGCCCTTTCTTCTATTATATATTCTCAAATGACTTTTAATTTAAATCATTTATATTCTCAAAACCCGTAAGATCTGGTTAAGTACTCTGAAGCTTGTTCACCTGTCTACTTCAATTTTTTCTTTTGCTTTCTTTTAACAAATTCTTAAAATGTATCTGTAAGCCAGAGAACAATTTTATTTTTTTTTATGAAGCTGCTTTCTGTGTTATAGCTAATTGTTTCAGCTGTGGGCTGCAAGCAGTGTTCCTATTCCAGAAAGAGAACACTGTCAGGTTCTAAATGTGACTGTGTACCTTAGGTGTAAAATTGTGCAGTAGCCCATTATTGTATCAGCTGCCACTATTAAGCTAGAAAAAGAAAAAAAGGAGGTGGAGAGGTAAAGTATTAACAGCAGAAACATCCTAGGACTCAGCATTTTTTTATACACAGGGGCACATTTTTGTTAGCTTATTATTTTATTTCCTATCTTTTCTTACTTGAAGATGATTGTTATTTGGCCGACATGGTGAAGAAGCTACATTGTCTTTTATCAGTTTTGATGAACTAAAGTGTCCCAATGTAACTGGAAGCACTGGAAAATATAAATGATACAGAAATGACTCAAATACTTTTTCCAACCCCATCATATATAGAAACAAGGTGGAAAAGACCTCTGTAATAGGCACCTAATAGAAGGTGACCTACCTAGTGTCTTCAAAACAATTAATATGGCCTGTTCTCTCTCTCTTCTTCCCTCCCTCTTTTCTTGAGGCTTCTCTCATCCCTCCCTCCCCAAGAAGTCAACCTGCAAGCCTTCTCACGACACAGCAGGCCTACATCTTATTCTGAGAAAGGATACATACACAGGACACATTGGCTCTAGTCACAGTGCAGGACTCCCCCAATCATTTAACGGTGAAGCAGCCCACGACCTTGAGCTTTTACTTGACCTAATGCTGCTCAACCAACAACCAAACTGGCATTGCTGGTCTAGACTAAACCTTAACAGTACCCAGCTATGGCCTATCATATATTTTCACACGTTATAAAGTATACTTATTCACATTTTAGCTCTTTCAGACTCAAACGTGGCTCTAACACTGACAAATTTGAGTTTTTAAAAAGATAGCCCTCATTTGGACCCAGTGAGCCAGAAATAAGTTTAACTGAACATCAGGAACAATTTCAGGGTTAGCACATAGCACTGGTTATTCTTGCTTCTCTACAAAACTACCTTTGTTAAAGGAAATTTCACATCCCCCTTAAGAAACTAGAATCATAGTGCTTTAATTATAAAAGTGCCCTTGGCTAATAAAATGGGTTTACATCGGTAAACTTTATTGCAGACCTTTTGCAAGGAAATCTTAATCCTCTGGGCTCAAGTCTATTTTCGCTTGCTCTGAACCACAGCATTGAATCTTCAGTGCATTTTATACCTCCAACATCCCATTAAGTCAGGACAGTGTTGTTGCTGACGTGTGTTAGAGGCAGAAAGCCAGGGAGCAAGAGTGAAGTTCTCTTGCTTGGTTCAGCATGGCACAACAAATTTGTGGTGGATGGAGGAATTGAAGCAGACTGTGTCGGTCTTAGTCACCAACCACACCATGAGACAGTGCTTTCTCCTTTGCTGCTTCTCAGAGATAGCATGCCTGCCAAATACAAATACCTTCTTGTTCAAGGTTGGTCTTGGTATTTCCATTCTGGATACAGCATGAATGTTCTTTCTTCCCTTCACAACACAGACTGCCAGCTACAACAAATCTTGGCTTACAGTTCTGCTTTTCCCATTGTTAACTCTTCTTTGCCCTCAAACACTGCAAGGACTTGCACCTTGCTTTCCTCTCTTGAGTTTTGCTGAGTGCTTTTTGGCCATCATTCTGCTTTGGTAACACACAGAATGAGTGACTTTGACTTCACCTTTCCAGAGCTTTAGAGATAAGTCCCTTTTTTAGTTTTCTTGGTTTTAAGTAAATATATTGAAAATGTCCAGAAGACATGACTTTGTTGCCACTCAATGTGATAAAAGAGAACAGAGGTTATATAGCCTGTATGCTAATTTAGTGTATACATCCAATAAATAGCCAGCCTGCTAGCTACTATCATGTGCGTGCCTATGGCTTATTCCTATGTTATGCTTTGAGGGTAGTTTCTGACAGAAGATCAATTTGGCTAATGTAGAATTTATAATGCCTCTCTAACAGTAAGCTGGAGCAAACCTGAGCATCCACTGGTGTCATGAAAAGCTACTAGATGGCATCTATAAACATCTACGGTCTATCTCCTGATACCTGTACTGTTAAAAACAGGAGCACTAGTTTTATGCTTCTAAATTTCTTATCTTAGGAATGATTTTCTAAAATAAAACTGAGAAGAATATGATTTCGTGTTTAAATAGAGATTCACCTAATTCTGAAGGTTCATGAACAGCATTTGGGGTGGAGGGTGCGTTTTGCACTGTGATATGCCTAAGAAATGGCTCCCCTTCACTTTCTTTCTAATAGCAATCTAGAACACATAAGGTAAGGTAGGATGGAGGTGTTGTAGCCAGCTCATCCTGCTATTTCAGCGAAATCTTTGATGGGTACCGTGAGGTGTTCTCTCTCACTTAGCCTGTGGCAAGGCAAGCCTAACTAAAGCAAAGCGCTCGGGGAAATGGTGGACTGCCAGATCAGTGCGCAAAGCAAACAGCCTGTACAGCAAAGCTCCTTTTCATGATGCTAACTGAAGTTTCACCAGAGGTGGGATTCCTAAGCAGGGATAATTTTCATCATTTCTGCAGTAAGGGCATCCTCAAAAGACCCAAAGAGAAGAATGACATCTAAGCACGACACTGAAACCAACTCCTAGACCAGTGAAACTCTTATTGAAAAGAAAATCCAACAACACTTAACTGGCAGCTAGGTTAAGCTACTTTCTATTTAAAGACCAGAAAGTCCAGCATGGCTCTTGATGAGAACAATGCAACTGACTGCAGGGGGGTTTGGATTATCACGTTTAGAAATCGGTGGTTAAGGATCCTGAATTACCACAGGATTAAGAGCAGAGCAGGCAGAATCTCACTCAAGTGATCAAAGGCTGCTGTCAAACACACCCAGTTTAATCTTCCTCTCTATCAAACCTGAAAATCTGCATAAAATAGTAGAAATCTGCTCTTTTTCTTTTTTTTCAAACTCATACCAAAAATCTTTTTACAGGTAAAATATTTTCAGAACTCAATTCCTCCTCAAGACCAGCAAGAAAATAACTTGAATAGTAGGTAACATCTTTAGGCTGTTGTATAGCCTTGTTTAACTTATACATTTATAAGTATGGTATATGTATTAATCTAGCTACTTTTTTTGAAGATGCCTTTTAAGTCTGCTTAGAATCACAGCAAAAGTAAAAAAATAACCTGGCAATACAGAGATCTGCATGTTCTGTAGAAATTTACATTTCCAGTGATAAGCCTATGAATTGTATTACAAGAAGTCTTCTAGGTCTTAGAGGGCAAGCCAAAAGGTGAAGTATTCCCAGAGTACTTATAATGTATATACACAGATCAAACCATTTTTCTTCTTCCATCAGCAACACCAAGCATCCTGGTTATCTCCTCCTACTTCATAAAACTATATTTTCCAATAATTTCTAATAATTAGATTCTCACATACTAGTGTCATGTTTAAAAGAAGAAGAAAAAAGAAAAAGCCCCCATCCCCAAGACCAAGGGACTCAGCTTTCCTAAGAAGCCTCATCTACTTTTTGAAGTAGCTCAAATCATGTTCGGATAGCATTTTCATATTGGAGTTATCCCACTGAAATCCATAAAATGGCTCCTGTGACTAGTTCTGCTTAGCACAACAGAGAACTACAGAATTTGTTATTAAGCGACCTGTTCCTAGATATAAATTAAATGCACTATGTTTAATTATCTCCTCTCTTTCTCACAAACACAGAGAAAACTGAAGAAAAAGAAAACTAAATTGTAAAAACTGTAACCAAGACATTTTTCTAATATATACAATAATGTAGCAGTCTCCTTTCTGGCCATTATATCAACATTTGCACCAGTCCACTGCAGAGTTAAAATAAATGTAAAATGTCACAGCCAGAATTGCTGAGCTAAGCAGTCGCAGCAGGGCTTGAGTATCAACCTATCATGATCTAAAATGCACACGTCTACTTCTGCTGAGTCAATGCGGTTTTAAAAATAGCGGATCCTTTCTTGAAAAAAGATTCCCTATGTCTTTAAGTCTGTTAGGGTTAGCATGGACTATTTATAGGCATCAATGAAAAGGAGGAAGTCTTACTCTGCTCTCCTACTGTTCGCTGCAGGTGAGAGAAGCTTGCAGGTTTTCAGCAAAATCTCTGCCATCTCTTGACAAGACTGGAATTATCAACAGGGGACAATTGCATGGCAGCAGATAAATCGGTGCTATTACAGAATCACTTGGAATGATGAAACAATTTGATTGACTGTACTGCTGGACTGTAGCAGCCAACTTGGCTACAAGTACTTTCTTTCTCTTCCTTTCTCCCTGCATCCTGAGAGCAAAGCAAGTAACAAGCTGTCATCCCTGGTGGAACAAACATTCTTTTTTATATATATTGGTAATCAAAATCAGTTGCTTGTTTTGCGAGTGACTCAGAGTTCTTTGACATCTTTCATTTTGCTTAGGAGGAGGTGCCTTTTGACTTAACTTCTGGTACAATATGACCACTGCCCTCCAGAAGAAAGACAACCCCTTGATTCTGGGGACCAGCCTGAAACTGATGGAAGTCTTAGGACTTGTTTCAACACAGCCAAGGTTTTGCCTTCTGCACTGGTCTTCCTTTTAAGCAGCTCCTGAGTTTGCATAATGTTCATATGTGCAACAAATACTGCTGAGGCAACTGGAATTGCAAAGCAGGAACATTGCACCCTGCACCAAAACTTCCACACAACCTTCTGAATTCACCTTTCGTGGGTGCTCTCCGGCATCAGCCACAGATAGATGCTCTGAATGTGCTGTGGCATCAGAGATGCACAATCCCCTTGTTAGGCTACACAGTTTGCCAGCACTAAGGATGCCAAGGCAATGATGGGGATACCAGATCAAGGGCATGATCCAAAAGGATCTGGATTCAGGCCCAGGTGTCTGCCTGTGCAGGAGATCATGATGAAATGTGCACATTTCTTTACAATCACAAGAGCTACACACTGTGATTATCTTTTGGCAGCCCACTACTGCAAACTGCAACAACTTCTGGGATTTTGGTGCAATAAAGCCTTTAAATCATAGCCCAGGCAAACTTCTGGAAGAAGCAGCAACCCAGCTCTGGTGTTTAAGTTTAAAATCATACAATTAGCTGTGGGGCCTTCCTATACTTTTCACATTACAAATCTGTCATGTATCTCTTTGACTGAAAAAAAAGAGAGTTTCATTCAATTATCAATACCCAATAATACTTCACAGAATTAGAAAGGTGACTATTTCATTCTTGGTTGAAACCTGACAGCAAAGTGGTTTATAATCCAAAAAATCTGACACCCATCCAGCATTTGTTTGTCCTACCAAATAAATGATAAACGCTTATGCTCAGATCTGCTATTGATATTTACTCCACCAAAGAAATGCTTGGTTAGAAGTTTCTAGCTTATACCTTAAATATATAATAAAAATTCAAACCCTTGAAATTCACTGGGCTAGAACCTTTAGCACTGAAAACTGTTATTGGGATTGGTGCAAAGTTCAGTCTGGAGTAGAGGCCCATGACTTTTCAAATGATGGAAATCCTGCACGCAAAGGTGGGTTGATATATAATTTCATGCATGAACAAGCAAAACTTATTCTGAGATTCACTTGTACCTTTTCTGTACCATTAGAAATGAGCATAATTCCACTTGCAATTGAAAATGGGACTTAAGACATTCTAAGCATAACCCCAAAACACTGTGTTGCTGTTTGAGATAGGGTGTTAATTTGAACAGGGGATTTTAAAAGGTAAGTCGGGAAGTAAGAACAGAGGAATTTATTTGTGAAACAACTGTGAATGGACTTTCCACTCTTCTATTAAAATTTTAACTAGGTTACTATAGCATTTAAAGGCAGAAAAATTCAAGACCAACTATTAACATATAAATAAAACCCAACTTCTCATTGCAGTTATAAAGCATCAGAGGTATTTCTAACTCAGGCTCTTGCCTATTTACTCTATGCACCAAAGCAGCTGGTGGTGTAAAAGTGAGAAGTTTCACAGGCATCGCGTACCTCTTTTCAGCTGTAGCTGTTTCAAAGCATGACCCCGAGAGCTTCCACAGCTCCCTTTGGTGTCTCACATCAGGGAGGCTTCCTTTTCTGAGAGCTGAACGGAGCTTCTCTCAGCCAACTGGCTTCACTCCACCCTACAAAAGGTGAGTATGGGGAGGAAGAGAGAAGAGGAGAAGGCCCCTTGTGAAGGCACAGAGAGAGTCAGGAGACAAGACTGTTTGATCCATGGACCTTTCCTTCCCTGGGGTTAGTGTCACAGGTACATTTTAACCTCTTGTGTTGAATACAGAGGCTGTGAATTAGTTTTCTTGGAGAGCAAGGTTCTTCCAGCCACAACGTTCCTCAGCGTCATGCTGAATTATCAGATGCTGAAGTGATAACCCTGTGGGGGTGACAAAAACTGGGACATGCTTCCTTTGAAGGGGGTTCAGGCAGTAGCTCCAGCACATTCTGGCACATCCCAGCTAGCTCAAAGCCAAGGGCTCTGCTGTGGCTTCTTGTGCTGAGGCAAGGGCACAACACAGCAAAACGCACACCTTGACTCCCCCATGCCTTACACTCATGATCCATCTACGCAGAGGGCAGACGAGCTCTGCAAAGTCACTCTGCTGCTTTCACGTAGGACAGTAGGAAACACAAGCAGATGAACAGTGCTGCATTTCTTATTCTGCAGATACTCATTGGGACAGTCATGGCAGTCCTTCAGGAAGTATTCACTGGAGCTGGGATAAAGCTATGACAATTTACACCTTTGTCAGAGAAGGGTGGAAACTGGGAAAGACCCCACACCTTGACGAGGGGCTCCAAAGGCACCATAAAATAACATTCGTCCTTTGCAGTAGCTTCTGCTGTTAGGCACCCAGCAGAAAACCCAGTCTAAAGTTAGAACCTTATTAACTTTGACGGAGAAGCACTCACAGAGCTATATTTGTAGGGATCTAGAAAATCTATTTTTGTTTATGTTTTCAAGTCTGTTTAATTACCTTGGTGAGGCTAACAAATAAAGAAACGTTCTGCTGCTTCTGAACAGAAGAGCTGCAGCTAATCCTGAAGGTCTTCCCTTCGTTTCCAAGATCCGTGGGTGCGTGTCTTTTATAAATGTGAACTCATTCAAATCTTTTCACCATTTCCCCCACTTTTTTCTTTTATATCCATTTCATTCTCACAGGTGTCAGAATACAGTGACAGCTTTGATCTTACTGGAAATAACCATATGTGGGTAGATTCTTTTTCTTGAAATGCAGACTGGGAGTGGATCCAGAGGTCAAGCCAGAAGGTTACATATATTTGAAAAACTCGTTTAAAAGAAAATCCCTTTGTGTGGCTTCTAATATGCCTTTGGATGTGAATCTTGAAATACCTGGCTGTGAAAGCTGCTCTCTGTATCACGATGTTCCAAGTCTTAAGAAAATTGAAGTTCAAAGAGAAGGGAAGACTAAGCGAGTTGGGTTTGTAGCTATGGAACAAGTACTTTCTTTGCCACATCAAAAGCGCGGATAAAAGCAGTCCACCAATTCAGGATAAGAGCATGTTATTTGATGTATTAATTTGACAGTGTGCTAGCATTAATACGAAGATCTGCTTTTTCACCCCATTACAAGATTGATCTTGTGCATTACAGAGGAGTTTAAAATGCCCAGACTACAGCTAATCAAAGTTCTAGTTTAGATGAAGGTCATATGTGTCCTCTGAGGTCTGACTTTCTCATGGTTTTTTGAAACCACTAAATTCTTAAGTAGCAAAACCTGCCAGAATTTGTGTGAAGTCCACAAAAAAGGGATCTATGCCCCGCAGACTTTTCAAAATGCTGCAGATTTATTGCAATATGTATGGGTTCTGCAAGTTACAGATATCAAGGAGACGTAACTCAATTCATATTTTCATTTTCAGAGTGAAAGTCATGACCTTACTGTATTGGAACTCTAATTTGGGTGAGGTATGTATGCGGATGATGCTACACTGGGAAGGGAAAGTGTGGAAGACAAAACACTATCCAGTTACATGGCTTCTGATTCTGCATAAAGAACTTAAAATTGAGACTCCCTGATACAAAGCCAATCTTTCTGCCCATCACATTTCTCCTCACAGGGTCATGTCCTGAAGAGGGGCTGTAGTTCCTAATGATGGGGGGGTGTGTGCGTGCTGCTTTTTCTCAACTGGGGGGCAAAGCATTTGGAGTGAAAGAACACAGGGCAGAGCAGAAGGAAGTTTGCTTCACTAGAGCTGGGGAGGACCCTGATGCTCCAAGAGAAGTATCAGTGATACCATCTCAAGAGAAAGGGAGTTAATAAAAAAATTCTGCTTGTAGCCACCACTGCTGCTGTTCCCTCCTTTTTGAAGGAGCAGCAGGTGGGGCAGGATATTAATTTATTACAGCATTGTAGTTCTCTGGAAGACATCAACTCAAAACGTAGAGAGACATCTATAATTTCCTGCTTTTACATTTTTGCAAGTAAGAACAGTAAAAAGCGGTGGTTTGCAGTTGTAGGGGTTTTTTAACAGACAAAACAGATGAGCACCACAGAAGCAGCACACTCAGATGGGGGCAGACATGCTTCTAGGGGCCTGCGCTGGGCTAAACTCTAATTGCAAATGATAACATACGTGAGGTAGTGACATGCGATTCCTCTTTATGAGACCACTCCTGAACTCCTGCCAAAAATCCGTCTGTACGCCACTTAGTGCTTCAAGACAATGGAAGAATAATGACAGGTCTGTAAAATCTGCTGGAACTGACAGTTCTTATTGTTCTGAAAACTTTTTGTGATGCGCAGGAGTTTTCAGATTAGCACTGCACAATGTTGAACAAAATGGGTGTCAGGCAAATCAATGGGCTTTTCACGATTCACTCGCCTTTGCTTTCCTGCTGTTCCCTTTTTATTCTGTGCTTGGTGTTGCTTTGTTGTGTGCACTTGCCGTTTGAGATGCGAGTGTGCGTGCACTGAACAGGGAGCGAGAGCTTTCTGTGATTTGGCATGATGCTTTTTGTAAGCCAAGTCCTAGCATGAAGTAACTTTTCCTAAATTTTTTCTGACATGAAAACAAGGAACTGTTCTCATTTGAGCTGTTAGTCTCATTTGGAGTTATGACAGTCTGCAATTCATTTGGATGTAAACACATCAGAGCCACCTAAAGAAGTGTATTTGGTTTGTAGTTAGTGTAAAAGCTGTACCTACTTACTTGAATAATGGGGTGAAAACAAAAATACAACTGAGGCAAAACCGAAGACTGGTGGCTTTAGCATCTGTTTACCTAAAACATGATTGACCACAGTGTTTCTACTGAAACTGAAGGAGGGGTAAGATCCAGGGAAAGAATGAAAGGTTCAAATTTAGTATTTCTAGATACGTACAAAGGCTCCCTTCTGGATTTCTGCTCCAGGCTTCCAGTATAGGCTAACATATGAGAATGAGGCTCTGCAAGCAGACAAAGGATAACCTATTAAGTTTAAAGCCCACAGAAATAAGTCAAAATCTGTAGAATGCCCGTTCCGCTCAGGTTTTCAATATTACAATTCTTGCTGAGACAAATGGAGAGGAAAAATAACTGCTGCCTTTGTAAAAATCCTGCTGTTCCAAGAAAAACGTAAGCATAAGACTGAAGTTCAGATCAATGTCTGGTGGCTTCTCGTGTAAGTCAATGGAGGTATGCCAATTTGGTCTGGCACCAAGCATTTTAGAAGACATATGAGACCATCAAACCAAGTGTTTTCCAATGCAACCAATTAAAGCTACCCCAAGATAGCACTTTTCAGCTTCTGCATCCTCCCAACTGCTGCCAGCACGCCACAGCTCTCACTGAAGCCCACTCACTCCTCTGTCGCTGGAACTCTTATAGCCTGGGATTCTGAAATGCCTCTCCCACATAGATCACCCCCAAGCACTAATGACAAGCAACTGTTCTCTGCACCATCAGGTCAAAAAAAATCTCATACAAGTGTGCCTTTGCAACACAATTTTATTTTTTTCTACCTCAGGCACCACTGTGGTTTGAAGCCCTCAGACAGACTGATCCAATGCACTATCCAAAGCTTAGCAATTGTAGGCTGTCTCTCTCCCTCCCCGTCCCCCTCCTTTTATCTGCTAATGCACGAGGATAGACAAGCAAACAAATCCCTTCAAACAAGGTTATGGGAGATACAGGAACTCTATCAGTCACACGGTATTTGCTTAATGCTAGTGATTAAACTTGAGAGGTTTATGTTGTTTGAACTATATCCCTGGAGCGCTAACAAGAACTAAAATATCATCTTAAGAGTTGCAGTGACCTTAAAAGATAATGTTCTCCTAGGCTTTCACATTATCAATCAGAAAATAAAGCAGAAGGTAGTAGGTTTAGAATTAAAAAAAACTAAAGATGCAAGAGAGCTTCATTTTAATAAATCCCAGAGGTGTTCAAAATGACCCGTCTGGAGCCAGGGACAAACCATACCCAGGTGTGCAAGAGTCCAAGCTCTCCCTCAGCTTTTCATGGAATATCTCAGCCTAGATCAAAGCGTCCACCTCCAAGATGGGGAGTGGGCACGTCTTCACAAAGACTGCCGTACATGATGGGATTTTCAGCTACATCAGTGCTAAGTAAATACAGATGAATGATACGAGCCCCAGGGGAAGGTGACATGGCAGCTAAATATCTGCTTAATTTTAAAAATTTCATTCTTGGCACTTGCATCACTGCTAAACAAACCTAAGTTTTGCACTAAGAGCTAACAGTTATCTCTTGCACAGATTAGGAAAATTATGTGTTTGAGTCCAGTGCATAGGATGCCCGGGGACATAATTCCAATAAAAGGTGACCCAAACATCCCTGAAAAAACACAGGGAAAATTACTTATGTCCATGTCTTCAGAAAGGGCAATAATTCAAACTTAATGAGGGGTCCTCCCGCATTAGTGATACATTGGGTTAAACACTCAAAAGTTCACAGAGGAGCTTACTGTAGCCTTTACCAACAGACACTCTCACTGCATCGATGAACTGAATTCTGTTCCATATCTTTCTAATTTATTTTGATCAAAGAGATCATGAAAACACTGACAATTCTTTTCGGCACCAACATCTGAAACAATGCTGATTCCTTTAACTGAAGGGATAAGCTTCACAGACATACCTTCCGGCCACAACTTGCAAGGTGGTATCTCAAAAGCAAAGCTGACCAGTTAAGCCATATCCAAAATTCACACCCTCAGCCTGAGATTCCCAGGCAGCAATGTGACTTCCTTTCCCAGTGTTGGGAGCTGCTGGGAAGTTGTGCGTTTAGTTCTAAAACGAATACAAGACACCGAAAATGGATCCCTAAAAAGCAGCCAGCTTCATATGATGCTTGCACCTAGTTTGGTTACTATAAAATTCCTGATACACATGACTACCTCAGGCACAGAGTAAGAACACAGAAAGTCTTTTCTAAATCTTTTTATTCCTATTTCTGCCCTCTCTCCTATGTATTTTCACAAGCCAGATAAGATGACTACAGCCTCCGAGAGGGTTAAGCAGAGAGTCATCCACGAGCTCCGTGCAGCAAAGCTCTCCATTTAACAGCAAATACCTAATAAAACACAAACAATGCTAGGCCAAATTCATGGCTGGTGTAACTCAGGTAACCCCAGAGGGTTACAGAGGGACAGATTTGCACCCTCCCCTCCCTGCCACTTCTAAATATACCATTTCTGCTTTACAGAATCAAGAGCAGAGTCCCAACAGGCAAAGGAATCAACTTCTAACTCATGCCCCGCAATGGTGAAAAAGGAAACTCTTTCCACTTATCATGCATGCACTCACCTGTTTCATCAACAAACAAGAATGCTTTTAGATTACATCCTTTTTTTTTTTTGTTAAAGCCTCCTCCAAAGGAGATATTAATAAAAAAAAACAACAAACCCAAACAACAAAAACAAACCCCAAAAAACCCCCTAACATAGAGGGCAGGAAAAGCAATGATTCTCCGTGCTGAGCACAGTGATGGATGATGAGCAACTCATGTTTTCTTGGCTCAGTGTCTGAACTAGTGTTTTACAAATGATTGAAATAACGTGCCTGTTATTATTATACCGACACTACAAATGCTGGTGACTCCATATGGGCACCTCGGACTTTTGTGCTTGCAATATTCTGCTCCATGTGGTTCGCCTGCCTTTGCAAACACAGAGGTGTTCTGAAATGCCTCGGAGAATACAGCATCCTTCCACGGACTAATCTTAATTAGGCTAAACAACCACCCAAGGCAACGCAAGCAGCTAACTAGTTTGTCCGACGCCTGAAACCATTAGGAACAACACGTCTCGCTACATGCAAAACAAAACTGAGAAATCCTTCGCGCTATTTACAGTTGCCACTAATTTGCTTTTCCCATTCCTCAACACCATTTATTGATCGGTGCCCGAGCTGAAATAGCAGGATAAAGTACACAGATTTACTTACAGAGATCCCGTAGCTCCATCGTTCCCGATGACAAATTCGCCTCCCACACGACAGCGAGCCGATGACTTAATGCTGCTTTTTGCGGAAGGCACAATGCGTGCGAGCGGCAGATGGTCTCCGACGAAGCTCTCTAACGAGATCCGTCCTCGGCGTAGCCATGTGAGAGGAACAGACCCCCTCCTTTGCACACCTTTGCCTGCTCTCCGGTCCCCGCGCCGCCGGGGCGAGCGTGTAGCTTTGCTTATGTTGCGGGTACCCGACGGCCAGTCGGGTTCCCATTGGCACGGCCGGGCGGCGGCAGCCAATCGCAGCCCGCTCCCGTTTCGGGGAAACTCCTGCCCATTTATTTAGCATCTTGGGAGACCATATTTCAGAGGAACAGCACTGCTCCCCTAGCATCCTACCATCAGATGGGGGAGGAGGGGGAATAAATAAATCAGAGCTCCCCATCTCTGGGTCTCCCTCTCTCTGCCTGCTAGGTTTTTCCCAGGGCCCGGCGCTCGCCCGGAGGGAGCGAGGCAGCGCCGGTGGGGACCCAGCGCCCGCGTCCACCTTGGCGGGGGCCGCGGGGGAGCGTGCCGGAGCTCCACAATTACTCGCTCCATCACCATGGAAACAGCCTGGATGCAGCGGGCTGGATTTGTGTAGCACATCTGCTGCCAGGCTCATAGTCAACTGCAATCTCATCTTTTTTTCCTCTGCTCTTGCTGCTTATTTGATTGTGAGTTTGCTTTCTCTTTTCATACATGCTGGGAAAGTACACGCAGAGCTGTGCACACGTTGACTTTCTCCCTGCACAAACATACCACACTACGTGTAGGTATATGAACATAGGCACATGAGAAGTACTCACTTTTACGCATGCATCTGCTAAGGAGATACACTCCCTGTGTACCCAAGTAATACACATTACTTGTATTTCAAGTTTGAGTAATGCACTAGCACAAGACAAGACTGCTGTATCGGCTGTCAAAATACTTTCCAGTTCCATAAACTGCATCTGTCCAAAATGGGGTCAGATCTGACACGACTATTATGAAACTTCCCAAGCAATCTACTGTTTAGTGAGCTTCCAAAATTATATCTGGCACCCACACATCTGAGTCTTCAGGCAACTAATTCTACACTGGATGCCCCCTGTTCTGCCCAGGACCCGATGAAACACGCTACTAGGAAAATTTCACGCACAAAAGGGTTGTTATCCATGGGTATAAATCTCTGTGCTGCCCTCTGACAAGACAAGACAAGAGAGATGACTACATCAGAAGAGGAAAGCGTGCAAAAGGACTTGGCAATTTGGGGTAATTTCTGGCTGCTCCTCAGACTTTCTTTGGGACACCTGAAGAAAATCTTTCATCCTCTCCATGCTTCTGTTACTGAAACTGCAGAATGGGGACAATACCTAAATGCATCCATTTATATGACAAAGATAAGCCCAGACAGACTTTGAGACACTGACATACTATTAAAATGGTGTTAGAGAAGAATTTCAGATGAAAAAAATGAGGACACGTTCCTTTTTCATGTACACTTACTTTCATTTATCTAAAAGAATAAAAAATGAAGTCCCTCTGAAAAAAAAAAACCAGTCCTGTATTGCTCTAATAACAGACAGCCACTGCATTAGCCAGTGTAAATAGTGGTGCTTTAAAATGCATTGTGTCAGGGTCTTGCAGGTAGATTCCCAGATCTCCTTGTATAATAAGGGTCACTCCTTGCTAAATGTCTTCTACTAGCCTTCTGTGGGCCTAGTTCAAAGTTCAGGAAGGTCTTTGAAGCCCGTTGGTCTACTGCTCAAGAGCAAGGCCAAGAACAGAGAGCTACGCCAGAAGATCTGGCTTTTCAGGGCATCTGTCATTCCATCATCATTTTGACAGAGAAACGAGCTTTTAAGAGAACTGTATTTTTTAATGGCTCAGGATGCCAGAAGGATTCACTTCTTGTAATGCTGTACTTATTCCGGCTTTTCATTTTCCTTTAGAGCAGCACCACCTCCTACTTCCTGTAGCACCATCCCTATAATCATTACTCTGAACTTGCAGGCTTTTGGGGTCATTCTTTTAGTTCTGAAACACTAAACTGCAGAAAGATGTTCAACGTGCATTTTAGGAGAAGGGGGTGTGTGTAATTAAAAAGCCTAGATTTGCTGACAGCACTTGCTGGGGTAAAAAACCAATCTATCCAGTCCCATCCCTCTCTCACCCCTCCTTCCACCTAAATCACGCAGGGGAGAGGCTGGTCTGAGGGTGTGGAGCATACCCCATCATTTGCGTGTGAATGATGAAGCAGCTCAGCAGTTCCAGCCTTCATTTTGCTAGCTGTTATTGTCACGTCTCATGGACTGGAAGTATTGTCAATATGTAGAGCTCAAAATAGTCACGCAAACCATTAATAAATATGTAAAATGCTACTGGACAACAAGAAACAACTGTCATACTCTTAGTGGGTCTCTGTACTGAAATTTGTTTTTTAAGCCAATATTAAATTGCAGAGCTTCCTAATCAAATTAATTGTTCCTTTCTGTTGCATGATACACAGAGTTCAAAACTCTTCATTAGGCTGTGCTTTGTTAAACAACGCACTGTTGCAAGTAAACATAATGATTATCAGTGCAACTTTGAAGTGTCTGGAGAAACCTTCCCTTGGCCCAGTTTCCAAAACTCTTCATCTGCATTTCACTGAGGAGGAGAAGACCGCGTCCCAGATTAGGGCAACCAGTCAACAACTCAGAAGACCCATTTTAAGGTCTCTTCCTGCCATCGGAAAGGAACAGAAGTGACAGAGATCACTGCTTCTGACGGCAGCAAGCTGTTAAGACTTAACTTTAAGAAACTTCAACCTTTGTTGCCCTCTTTTTTTAGTAATCTCCTCTGTAAATTGCATTTCTTTTCCTCCCAAGGTTGTGGTGCGAGAGTAAACAGACTAAGAAATTCGCTGCACTCTAAAGCAGGACAGGGCACAAATACCTAAGAAAGCTTTTAAGGGAGATCAAAAATTCAAGGCTAGAAAACTCCAGGCAATTTCAAAGCAACATAATAAACGAGATTTGTGAAAAATCTTCTAAGACAGCGGCATGAAATGATGTTGTTCAACCAAAAGGATCAAAGATTTCCAGGAAGGCTTCACACCAAAGCTGCTACTTGCCAATGCGACAGCAGCTCTCGGCAGTATGCTGTCATGGGCTAAGACCTGTTTGTATGTGGGAGCTGAGGAACAATCAACAGTGATATAATGCTTACTCATCCTCCCAGATCATGGGTTTTACTTTTTTTAGCCTAGATACCTACATGGGGAAGATGGTTAACCTGCTAACACTTCCCAAGTCACAGACTCACTGGTTGGCTCCCAGTGACTCCTCTTCCACTGTCTTAAATTATCTGCCAGTTCTCAGTAAACTTTCCAGCCCTTTCAAAAGTCCATTTGTAGAAGCGGTTGAATTGCACCAGGCACAGCTAGTCCTATTCATTTACTCCATGAATACCTACAGATTTCCATTCCACATCTGTATTCTTCAAGTGGCAAATAGGACTTAGGCTGTAGATACATACAACAAAACACAAATATTTCACTTTCAAGGCCATGTTTCACCTTTAGTTTGGTTTCCCCCAAATCCCAATATCAGAAAACCTTATGCCTCCTTTACCAGGAGTCCCCACACTTTATTTCAAACAAGCAGGTGTTTTTGGTTGGTTGTTTTTTTACTATTAAGGCATCTGAAAGAAGTTTTTGGATAGCAACA
Source organism: Aramus guarauna (assembly GCA_013400195.1). Taxonomy (NCBI): domain Eukaryota; kingdom Metazoa; phylum Chordata; class Aves; order Gruiformes; family Aramidae; genus Aramus; species Aramus guarauna. The sequence goes on along the minus strand of VXBL01008144.1, from coordinate 438,729 downwards.
TATAACCCAAAATAAAATGAAAATGCTGGGCCACAGCACAAAGAGATATCTATCCTCTCTGCCACTTAAGACAGCCCTACTACAAACCACAGAACTTATCTGACTAGGAACACCAAGTGATATATAAGCTGCTGAAAACTCTGTCAGGAACACAGCTTTGCAAATCAGATTAGGCATGACCTTCAGAGGTGATCTGCCACCATAGCACCCAGGAAGGTCTATAAGAATAACAAAAACCACAAAACCTTTCATTCTGCAAAGCACAGATGGATATGATTTCCAACATCCAAGCACCAATGTGCATGTTCAATATTCACTACCTTCTCCTGTACTTCGAGCACAGTGAGCATTCAAATCTCTTCCTGCGCCACCAGGCAAGTTGCCCCCCTTCCGAGGATGCATACATATGTTAAAAGCCTTTGAGATGCAGGGAGGTGCGTTAAAGAAAATCTCCACTCGTATTATATACATGAAATTAGAGCTTTATAGAGTTTCATACAACAGTCTTGGACAAAGACAACAGCAGCGTGGATGATGACTGTCTAGGGGTGTTGAATTTGCAATACTTCTTCATCTTCTTTGACAACTGAAGTTCTTCAGCTAAGCCAAAGACAGCCTACAAACAATCCTGAAATTGGCTACAGGAACTGACATGAATATTTCTCAGTTTTCCTATTGCTAAATGATTACACGTAGTGTGAGTGGTGAAAGGAGACTTCCTAGTCTAGACAGCACGACTGTAGGCTCCATTTCCACCTCCAATGTAACTTCAAGAAGATCTAAAATGCCTCATGTTTAATGCAGACCCAAAATATCCCCATCTTAAAAAAAACCAAAAAACAAACAAAAAGAAGAAAGGCACCACAACCACACATATGAAACCTGGTGTAAAAAAAAGGAAGAAAAAAAACCTGGGTTGCTTAGAGGAAGACTATTCTGTCACAGTGAATAGATTTGAAGCTGGATAAATTTTGAGACACACACACACACACACAAAAGAATATTATTTCTAACCTTGACACTGGAAACAGCAGAGCCCTATCTGACAAACAACCTCAAGTGATGTTTTAGTTTGGAGGCAGTGTGCTATACAATCATAGTTAGTTTGTCTTTGTATAGCTATTGTATAAATCCCCGCCCCCCTAAAATACACAAGCCCCTGCAGCTGTCTGCAACCTTTAAATCTTGCCATTTCAACCATACATAGCAGTCATATAGCAGGAGAGGGCACTGAAGAATTTCAACTCAATTATAATAAATCCAGACAGTAGACAGAAAAAGGTTTCACAGTACACATCATCGACTTCAAGATTCTTTACGTAGCCCTCCTAAGTACACCATTGCAAGGGCCACAGAACTCACCATGTGAGTTTTACAACCCCCTATGAGCACTGTCAAATCTATCACATATTCATCATCTGTGGCTGAGGTTAGGATTTCCCTGCTCCTTCCTTTGCCCGCTTTGTTCAAACGCATATCATAATTTTGTATCAAAACCCCTTTGCAACATGCTGAAAGAATTTTCAGTCATGTCATCTTAATCTCAGTTTTCCCATTCACTCACTTGGTTTGGAGTACGCATGGCCAGGACAGAACAACTTCAAATAACTGCAGCATTTTACCTGCAATATTCTTCTACCTTTAGCTACTTCTCCAGCTCATGCTTTGCACAGACTGCCAAACAAGCAACACAAGCTGGATTTATCTGCAATCCAAACAGTCTGAGATTTCCCTTTAATGCTTGGTCTCCATAGGACGGGAACTAAGGAATGTACATTGTACTACTAATACTACTGAAACAGATTATGCCATGTACGTATTTGGTCTTGCCTCTCTTACATGCATGCACGCTCCCCTCCATCTTATTCATTAGTGCATTGCAGTTTTCTTCTGGAAGATGCAGATTAAATCTCTACTTGATCATATGGAATGGCAATAGAATGATTTATTTTACTTTTCTGTTTTTAACAAAACCAAAGAACAATAGGAGGGACAAAATAAAGAAAAATTAATTTCTCTCAGGTATCTGAATTTACTCTGATGCTGTCATGGTTCACCATTAAAATAATGATGGATGATTTTTTTTAATATGTTAATTACATAAATAGGTACTTAGGAACTACTTAAACAGGAGATTATTTACCCCATTGACTGTAGAAGCCCATGTGTCAGCACATCTGCTGCACAGGAAGATTAAATCTGTTCACACAAAACTCACGCTCTCTCTTGCTAACGGGAAAGAGGTTAGTAGTGTGACACCTGAAGCAGGAACTTTGGGGTTTATCCAAGAGACTGGCACAATGGATGACATTAGCAAACATATCTGGATTTCTAAACACCCTGTATATACTTGCCTAGGCATACTGGAAAAAGAAATGGGATTTTTATTCAGGGGAGTTTTCTACATGTGTGTTGTAGTTTCGAAAGCTTCTGCTCTGTGTTATTTAAGAGTAACAATCAGACACACAGCAGCATTAGTGTGATTATGCACCTTTAAGACCACAATGACAATGCTGGCTGATGATGTTTAGAAAGACTGTATTGAAAACAGCTCAATTACAGAGTTACCTTTGCCTTGGTTCACCTTCCCAGCTGCTGTTGAAGGACCTCCAGACCATTATTTTAATAGCTGTTGATGGGGGCCTATCCACCATTTATCACATTTATTTCACAGTACTTTGGCATCGCAGGCTTGCAGGGAAGGGTAAGTGTCAGAAGGATCTGGAGGGTGCAGAAAGGGATTGCCAAGACTACGGTCAATGAGAAGAACAGAAAACACGGGTCTAGTATCCAGGTCCGGCAAGTGGACAACAAACTTTCTTGAGAAGAACAAGCTCTGTCTGCTTCTACCTCATACAGGCGTGAAAGACAAATTAATGCTCACATAAGCTGGATGAAGAGTTAGGACTGTTTACCACACAGGTTTTTTGGGTTTTTTTTTTATCAAGTATGCTCTAATGGCAGTTTACTGGGTGGACAGTTAGTGTTAGCTAGAAAGGGCAATACGCTCCATACCCTCATAGGGCAATTCCGAGCACACAAAACCCACTGACATTTCTATTCTGTGTAAGTGTCTGGTAGCGCACGTCTGTTCCCATGGGCTTCAGAACCTCCTGAGGTTAAGCTGGCTTTGCAAACATCCCCTCCTCAAAGACATCAGCAGCCACTTTTTCAATCCATGTACATGAAAACATGCAGCCAAATATACATACCCCAAACACGTGTCGCATGCACAACAGAAGCATGCCCACACACACTCATTCACAGCCAAATGTAGTATAAATAACCTCGCTATATAAAAAGGCTTGCTTAAATGAAGTCTCTTGCTTAAATAAGGCTGACACAGATACTCTTTCTTTTATGCTGCCTGTTGCATCTCATGTTTAAGTCTGGAAGTGGCAACCATGTTGGAAGAACTGGAGAAATCCCAGCAAAGCATATTAACACCCAACTCAACAGATACGAAGGACAGGGGAGCTCAGTGTCCTGATGTAACAGATCACTGGTGAAGATTTCGTGAAAAGGAGAAAAGGCAGGCAACTTTTTTTTCTGCGTGTCTCTGATACCAAGGCAGATAAATATTAGTAAGACAGGCAATAAGAAATTGCAAACAATCAGAGGAGATCCTGGAGCAGTAAAGCAGCAGCCCACACAAAACCAAAGTTATAAAAATAAACCTTACATTCTCAGTTGAAAAAAAAAAAAAAGTAAAAAGCATTGGAAAAGGAAAAGTAACTTTCCCTTCTTTCTCTGCATCTTTGGAAGGACACCAGATGACTGTCCATAATCTTCACTATGCTTGTGTCTATATTCACCAATATGTTTTTATGGACATTTTCTGCCTTATCCTTTTCAAAACATTTCAAGAAACTGTTAAGATTGTTTTCTCTGAGGATGGGTAGGAAGGACCGGCTGTCAGAAAGGACTCCCTGAACCTCCCTCCAGCAACCCTGCTTCACATTCAGCCCACACACCAGGCCCAGCTCTATCAGTGTTCTGGTTCATTTTGTCAGGGCTGTTGCATCTGCTCAGACTTCCTGCCCACTAATGAGTCTCTTTCTAATCAATCTGAAGAAATATGTACCCTGAAGTCTCAATCATCCATGAGCTAAAGATGCTGCCAATACTGCAGCATGGCCACACTTGCCATCTCAGAGGCAAATCTCGCCCTGTACTCGCCCTCTTCATTGAACACTTTCCTCTTTGCACATGGTAGGTGGAATGATTACTTCATCTTCCAAGTGAAGAGACACATTTATAAAGGTCACACAATGCAGAGGCAGTTGCAACAGTGGGTACAAACTCCAAGTTGTCTTCTCCCTTCATTCCCCAGCCTCTGAAGCACAAACATATTTAGAGTGCTAAGCCAGTAGTATTTCTACCTGTTACATTACCGGTTTATTCAGGGTTGGACCATTTTCATTCCATTAATGCTTTCCTTTAAAAACATTTCAGAATTGGTTTAAAAAAAAAAAAAAAAAAAAGATAGAGGTTTAAAAAGATTTCAGTCTTCCTTAATCATGCAGGGATATATTTTCAAAGCTGTATGCCAGGAGTATTCCACGTGACTCCCATTCATGTTAAAATTAGAGTCACCAGAATAAACCCCATATGCTGCTTTGAAAGGTACTGCAACTTGTCCAAGGAAAATTTCCGCAGCTTAATGGTGCTTGCACAATTTTTCTGCCTGCTTTTCTTCCTTTGATTCCTGCATATATTTTTAACAACCGCTCTTTTTTCTTTTTTTTTTTTTTTTAATAACACTTTGTACCATTTGGAAAAATAGAAGTGATTTGCTGGTTATCTTGGTTCCTCTGCAGCCTTTTTATTTTAGAATTATCAGTTGAATCAGAATAGCTTTGCTTTGTAGTATGCAAAGCTTCCAACATTACTCTTTGTTGATATGGTCACTGTAGACAACCTTTCTATCAGAGCCACAGCCCGCGGAGAGGTCTGGCCGCCTTCCACACCTGAGCTGTTGTTCTACCTAGTGGTGCTCAATATTTCTGTGTTAGCCTGAAACTGATTTTCACATCTGGACAGTGGGGAACTTTATCGCAGAAAGGCCACAGCATAGTCTCTCTTGGCAATAACAGCACCGCTGTTTGTACCAAAGCCAGGCAATGTGAATGTACAGGTTTCTACGTTCAAGGTCCCATTCTCACATGTGGATCTTCTGCCCAACACATCTGTAACATCTGTGGCAGCTGCAGAAGCCCACCCATCCAAAGCCAGCTGCAGTGTCGGGCTTGCCACAAGTACCGCTTGTCCTAGTTTGCCTTGGTAATCACAGCCAGCATTGCATACGCTGTGCTCATGTACGCACGCACTGATAAATGCTGGTTGATTATTAAATTTGTCATTTATGACTACAGTCTTCCTGGTCACTTGAAGAGAGAGAATTTTAATTTCTGGTAGCTCTGGTTCTGTTGTCATTGCTCTCTAATTTTTACTGCTTACTAAAGCTATGCATAGGAGATTGTGCACAGAAAGACAGTGTTAATCCATCTCTTCCTTTTTTCCTCATCCTTCTCATTACTGTCCCAAACTGCAACACATCTTCCTTTCAGACATTTACATGAAAAATGCAGCAAACACTCTATCTAACCACTTCATTAGTTTAACCTTTAAAGGATGCAAACAAAGGGAAAATATTTTGCTTAAATGTGGAAGGTGCTTCCATCATGGGAAAAAAACCCACACCTCTTTGCTAATAGAATCGTGTATCAGGACAAGAGAAAAGAAACCAAGATAGGGTTGTCCTGTCATTAGAGCACTGACAAGTGAGGTGTGGGCTAAGTTCCCATCTCTGCCACTGATTTTCCAGGCAACAAGCTGCAAAGTATCATTTACATATTCTTGTTATCCAATTAAAAAATAGTTAACATCACCTTTCCTTTCTCTCTCTTTTTT
>VXBL01008144.1:344228-432778 GCA_013400195.1 Aramus guarauna | reverse complement strand
TTTTTTTTTTTTTTTGTCAATTTAAACGGCAATCTCCTTTGGTTAGAAACCCGTGCTTAAAAGAAAAACCTGAAACTTCCCAGCATGGTGGAGAGGCAGCTTGCACATGGAGCTAGAACCTGTAAACGATGGAGCTTTAGCTAAAACTGTGTACAAAAAAAAACCCAAAACAACCAAAACCCACCAAAACTGTAACTGTGTACAAGACAATCACTTAAAAAAAACCCAAAACAAACAAAAAGACAACACAAAAAAAAACCCCCAAACCAACAAACACCCCCAAAACCAATCCACTGGTAGCCAAACATCGCTCTGCATTTGCTACACACATTGCCTGCTCTAAGCACGAGGGCTCAAACACTCTAACAGTGGTTGGACATGGTACCGCATCAGCCAAGCTGCAGTAGTAGCCAGTGGTAAATATTTAGTAAAACATACTTACACAAACGTTAACAAGAACATTTTAAGGAAATGCTTTTAACCTCACATTTCCGAAGGAGTTTGAATGTCCCTGAGTCATAACAGCTGTCAGAGCTAAAAAGTTAAAACTGCTTTAAAGGGGTCGCTGCAGTTAATGGGGAAAGCCTGATTTCTTAAAAGTGGCTACTGCATCCATCACAAGGATCTTTTGCGCTTCATCTCTAACGTTAGAAAAAATTTATGATATTGGTTGATGCTGCATCTGTGTTTGTTTTAATGATGATTAGTATTTCTCCCTCTTTCATACTGGATAAGAAAGTAGATTTTACACATAAAACTACAGAATAATTCAGACTGCTAGAAAGCTATACGCATCATCAAGTCCTGCAGACACAACAGAGCTGACCTCAAGCTTACGTCAGGTTGCTCAGGGCATTGCCTGGGCAAGTTTTGTGTCTCTCCAAAGATGACGATTCCATAGTCTCTCTGTGCAACGTGGTCCAGTGCTGCACCAGAGGGTATTTTATCCCTACGTCCTACCAGTTTCCTTCACTGCAACTTTTCTTCTTTCACTGCGTACTTCTGAGAAGGGTATGCATCTTCTCTACAGCTTCTTGTTCAGCTAGAAGAAGATACAACTAGATCCACCCTTCTCTCCCCAGCCTTTTCCGGGATGATCAAATCCAGTTCCTTCACATTCCCTTTTAAGACCACGTGCTCCATCCCTCTTAATCATCTTGGTGGTCCTTTGCTGCCATTTCATCAATCTCTCCCCATTACTGGGGAACAAAGCTGGACACAGTCCTCCAGCTGCTGCCTCACAAGTGCCAAGTTGGTAGGAATAACCCCTCCCCGCTTTGACCTGCTAGCTATGCTTTAGCTAGCGCAACCCAGGACGCAGTTACTCCACATCACACACGGGTGCACTGCTGATTCATCAACACAGTGACCATCCTACAAGCAAACACCTACAAACATATTCGTAAAACATGGAAGTAGTCTTTCTGAGTCCTCAGTTTGCATTGGCAATCACCCATTCTCGGCTTGCTATGGTGCAGAAATTAATATCAAAGCCCTGGCCGTCATAAAAATCAATACTAGATACTAAAGTGTTACCCTAGTACTAAAATCAAGAAGCGTAGAGAAGGAAATTAGAATCATCAAATTCTTTCAAATGATAATAACTAAAGCAAATTGAGCAGCTATGAAACATCCTGTTCTCTGGAGCTTAAGAGCAACAAGGCAATAAAAAACCCCTAACCCATGCAAAGCTAAATAAGTTTTATGGAGAGATTTTTTTTTTTTTCCCTGGTGAAGTACAACCACCAGCTTAAAGATTTTGCGTTAGCTGATACCTTAAAGATTTTACACAGTGGAGGGCCATTTAGGCCATGCATATAACTGAAGCCATTTGCAAGATGCACACATACAAAACCTTCTACCTGCAGTTTATCTCCCAGATTGGTGGAGATAGTTCTTTTCTCTAAGCAAATTAAATTTTGCAGCCCACTGTACATGGAATTAGGCTACATAAAAGAATATCCAGTTCTCTGCCATCATTATTAAAACGTTGTATTTACGCCCTTACTGATGAGGGAGGACTTTTTTTATCCATATAGCTACATTTTAGGGAATAACAAACACATTTGTGCATGTAATTTTGACTTTAAAATTTCATGTGTCCTTCAGATTTCTACGACTCCTGAAAATACATAGCTGTCATAACCCCCAGTCCTGGCTAAACAGACTTCCAATATTCTACGACTTCATAAGGTCTTTTCTGATCTCTTGACAGGAGATGTGGCTGTGCAAAGTAGCCAGCAGGTATTCCATCTATAGAAAGTGAGAAAAGTCATTAACACCCTCCTTAACACAGGTGGAAGGACTGTATCAGTCATGCCATTGATCCAAGGAAAGGGGACAGGCAGAAGGAAAGACTGGGGGAATAAATCCTGTTGGAGGTCAGAGTATTGAACAGGGAGAGAGGCTAAAGGAAGATTCACTTAGAAAAGAGAGAGAAATCCAGTCAGTTTTCTACATGCAGTGACTAGTTTATACATGTGCTTTTAAAAAATCACACGCAGGCCTTAAAATGCAGAATAAGTATCAGTTATATGACAATCAGATCAATTCAGATTTAAAAAAAAAAAAAAAAGAGTTCTTGGAAGGAATCTGAAAATCATGACAGCTATGAGATTGCATCCTTCATCTCACACATCTGATTTTACAAAAATAACGATGTTCCTTTTTCCTACTTGGTGACTTTTGAGACGTTATTTTCACTATGAAGGGCTGATCAATTGCTTCTGAAGAGGCTGACAGTGTAACAATGATACAGTGAGATCTGTAGTTTCCTTTTGACTCTTGGTTAAGTACAAAAAAAAGTTCTAGGCAGCCTTTACTATTGAAGCAAAATGGATACAGCTGCAATTTTTAAGTTCTTGCTGCTGAGGTTCTCATAGCAGCAACACAACAAAGATCAGCCAGTTCCCCTGAGACAGAAAACTGATGCTTGAAATCTGAAGATACATCTCCAGAGAGAAAAATTACCATAAAATTCAAAGCGTGCGTGGAAGCTATTCCCCAGATGCTTCCACTCTTCTAGATGCAGACTTAATATTCTTGACGCAAGGATGGTTCTCGAGCATTTGAGTTTCATGGTCATGGCATGAATATCTTCAACTCACATGGCAAGATCTATAATCAGCTGCACTAAAGTCTTTTTCAAGGATTCTGACACAGATTTTGGTATTTGTTTCTTCACTTGTCTCTGGCATTTGGGTTAATATACTTACATGGTATCAAATCTCTCTCCATTCCTGAACTCAACTTCGAAGGTGACAGATATTCCTCAGTTTTCATATGTATTACTGGGGCCCTTGCTTCTCTGCTTGCCTTAACCAACATATAAAGGTGTTTTGAGGAACTGGGAGGGAGCCTATCAATAAATTGTCTTTCACTCATCAATAAATCCACAACATTTTTCGTAAGGCTTTTCAAATCGACAGCGTAGAGGTGAAAGGGCAAAGAAGAAAGGGCATTGCCGCTTTCAGAGGCACAGTCCATCCTCCAGTAAGCTATATTGTTCTCAATGGAAAAGTGGCAGAACCCAAGTTCATACATCTCAGCTTCACTACCATTCCCAAGTAACAACTGCCCCTGCTGCGCTCTCAAGCCCAAACTTTCTTCGAGGCAAAACCTAATACTTCCTTCAGAAAGTACATGCTAAATCCCTCACCTCCCATCCTCCTCCATTTTCCCACTCACCCAGTTTCTGGGAGCTTGAGGACAGTTCACGTTAGCACACCAATGCCCAGTTTAACCTGCGATCACTTAAGAAAGCTTTGGGCAGCCCATGTAGGACTAACTCTACTGTAGCTGCCCTACCGTCGGTGCCCAAGGTAACCCAGGGAAAGCCGGCAGCAGCGGGTAACCCATCACCCCGTGTGAGTGGTGCAGACATGGCTGGAAATAGCTGGTGTGCGCAAAGGAGAGGAGAGCCCATCCGCACCGTCTCTTCCTCTCACTCCGGTTCCCAGCAGCCCTCCCCTCCCTCATGCCTCTACCACAGCCAGCCTCAATTTACACCGGTACATCCGATCATTTTGTCGGATGCTGGCCAGTTACCTCATGTGCTAAAAATAGAGACACGCAGCAGCAGCAGGGACTGACTGGCAAACGCCTTTTTAATGGTGACTGACGTATTCGATCAAGACAATACACGAGATGTAAATTGCAAACAATGAAGGACAGTTGTATAAGGACAGATGAGACGAAAACAACAAAGCGCTCTGGCTTTGCTTACGAGACACGTATGAAAGATTTCTGCTGCTCCTTTCAACCACAGTGCTATTTAGATTACAATTACTTAAAGTGAACCAACAATAATACGAGCTCTTCTGCTACTCTAAGAGAGGCTATAAAAATCTCATTGTCAGCTGCATCATTCATCACGATAACCTCATTTCAACTGAAACAAAATCTCTGAGACATCACCTCCCCCCTCTTCCCTTCCCTTTTTTTATTTGCTTATAATAAGGTCTATAGTCTGGGGAGCTCTCAGGCTGAATTCCATGCATTGTGATTCACAAAATGAAAATCTGGTATTATATGCCCACTGACATTCACATCGGCAGCAATTCATGCAGCAAAAAGCCATATGCCATGCACCTCTGATTTAACTGTACTACAAAAACATATCCTAGAAAGAAGAAATAAAAATACAGAGACAAGAGCGGTTCCCGGGATCCAATTATTATCCACACTTTAAGACAGGAATGACAGGGGCAATATCACAAAATATGCTGTTTTGATGACAGTTCCAGCTAGGTTATATCATTTTCCCTTAGCGACTAACACACTCGACATGCAAGTGAGGAATTCTTGCCCAGTGCAAAGGGTTTCTAGAGAGTATGAAAAAACCCAGGGTTAGCACAGATAACCTACACTCAGTGTTTCTCCTCTGGTTATCAGGCGTTCCACTCAATCATCTTTTTGAAGGTTGAGATGTTTATTGGTTTGATCAGCACCCACAGAGATGAAAATGAAGAGCGCTTTGAAAATATGAAGTACCAACAGTTTTAAAAATTGCCATCTCCAGGGTGTTAAGCAGACCCGTATGCATTCCACAGTAACACGCGGACTTCATTAGAAAGCTGGAGGATCAAATCCACTCTGCCAATGACAGCTAGGTTTTTCCACAAATAAGAGATTTCACTGCTGAAACCAACAGTGACTTTCATCACTAGGGAAAGGATAAGACAAACAAGTTTCTGACCAAGGAACAGATTATACTAAAATAGTTGTTTCCTTTTTTAAATAACAGATGTTTTGTTGAGACACCCCTTCCTTTCCTTGCTGTTTGCTTGAAGAATCCATCTCTTTCTTAGTGTACCCATCCTGGCACGTAAATGGGCAGAATTTCAGCTTTAAAATGCTTTTCCTTTTAAGCCTATGTCCTCCATAAAATCATTGCGTATGTGATCACTGGAGAAGGATAGTTCAGCTAGGATAATAACTAGATGTGACCCTGCTACTAAAGACTTTCGAAGCCTTCTGGCAAAGATGGAAAATAATAAAGATACTATTTTTAATGAAAAAAAATCTTTGAACTAGAAAAATGGTTCATAAATTACAAAGGGCAGAGAAAGGGCAAGTGTTGCTCCTTACTGCTTCATTATCCAGTCTAAGTACTTGTATTTCACAAATTAATTTTTTTAAAATTTATTTGCATTCTTGACAATGAATGCTAGTTAAGACTAAAAAAATTTCAGAAGGAAGCAAACCAACTAGATTTAAAAATGCAATACTTTTGTTCAGTTCCTTTGCGCTTGACAGTCCCAACCTTTGGGGTACGAATATTTTTATTTAGATCTGATTTTTACAGACTGATGCCTTTGAAAGAGGAAGACTGCATCGTAGCGTCTTAAGCACCCCTCCTCATGTTCCTGCAGCCAGACGCAGCAGACAAGGAATAGACTGGCTTTGACAAATGCAGTGGGACACATCTGGAGATCTGACAGGTATAGATAAATGCAGAGAGACGGAGAAGACTAAACAGAGCCATTCCTAAATGAGCAGCCGATGAAGGAATAAACTTGCAATATCTGGGCCACAAAAAGCATAGAGGGAACACTGACCAAATGCCGAGGAAGGGTCTTAAACAGGCTCTCCCTACATCACATGAAATCCCACTGCTTAAAATAGATCCTTCTTAATCAAGTGGGTGCTAATGAATAGACCTGACAACCTTCCTGCACTCAAATTATGCTCTTCTAGGAGATTCCCATTGTATTTGGAAGGTGGCTTTTTCCTTCAATTAAAAAGTCACTTTTTCTATATAAGCTAGGCAGCAGACTTGCAAAATGTTAATTGCCATACATTTTTTAATAAATTCATGCATTGCACAATTCATGATACAATATATTTATCACAATTATCTGTTTCCAATAAAACTTAATAAAGTGCTAATGGCCTCAGGTGTGAAAATGTGGAATTTAATTTGTGCTAATCTGCGTAAGCATGGGGAATACTGAATTCACTCTATGTGAGAATAATTTATTTGCAGTATCCCTGACTGATATAAACAAAGCATTGCCAAGGGAAGGTGCAATAAAGCTAACGGAGAGGTGCAATCATTCCACTAGCCCAGCGTTTCCCACAGGTAAAATGCAAACAGAACAGCCTTCCAAAGCTTCTCTCAAAAGAAGTTAAATTCATCTGCTTCAAACTGGTGAAAAAACACCCATAAGAAAAAAAAATGCCTTGGCGAGCTTCTGTAAAGAGCTATTTATCATCCCTTTCCCTCCTTATCATTGAAAGGAACAGGAGGTGACAGACACATACAGAGATTGACCAAAGGATTTTACTTTCAAGTTTGTTTGCATTGGTTTTTTCTCCTGTTTGAGGTAACGGTACTTTCACACTCCTGGAGCTATCATTTGCCATCCATCCTCCAAGCATCCCTGTGAAGGGGTGGGAAGGAGAGGCACAGACACAGAGGAAAGAACCACCTTTGGGGCTGGAGCTGCTGCTGCAGCCCGGAGCTGTGACGGGGTGATGGAGGAGGCTGGAGCAAACGGCCAGACATCCCGGTTCTGCTTTTGGCCCTGCTGCTGCTTCACTGCCAAGGCACTTGAGCTCTGGGTGCCTTTGCCTCCTTCCTGTAAAACCGGGTTTATCAAGACTCGGCCAGCTCTGCAATGAGCAGAAAAGTGCAGAATATTGTTAGTGCCACTAGAGGGGATCACTTGAGCATGCTAGGAGACCTGCTCCTCCTCCAGGTGTGCGGCAAAGCCCTGCCGCTTTCAGGTCAGGCAGGGAGCTCCCATGGCAAGGACTAGCACTAGGACAAGGTTGCAGCCAGGGGGGACATTTCAGACAGGATCTGCTCCAGGATCTGGAGTCTCCCCAATTTGCAGAGGACCCGGCAAAGCCGGTGATAGCTCCCCTGCCACATTGCTGCTCTGACCTTTTCTAAATGACCCTCTATATCTTTGCTTCCCTGTGGGTAACTTGCATCATCTGATGGTGGTGTTGGCCCACAACACGTTTCCACACAAAACACCGCAGACACAAGTACGGTCCTTAAAAACCTGTCCTTGAACATTTAGTCATATTTTGAACCTAGCCATACGCAATTATTCATCCTACAGCTGCCAAAAGAATGACAACACTAGTGAAGCTGAGAAACCTGTGGCATGGCATTTCCAAACCGTCAGCGAGCAAGGAAATGGTATTTTTCATTTTTATGTTATGCTTGGTTACCTTTTCTGTTATCTTGTCACAGAGCAAGGAAAAATGTTCACAGGGTCTGAGCATAAGCAATAAACATCTTTTGTGGTTATCAAATGCCTCAGTGTTTGCTTTGATATTTAATTACAGGGCTCACGTAGGGCATTTATTGTTTGCATCTGCTGCCACCGTGAACAATGTCTCCTCTACTGATACCACACAAGACAGTTTGTTATGTGTATACCTGTCAGCAACACGTATTAGTGTCTTGCTGAGCAGACCCTACTCCTCCATGGGGATCCAGTGCTGTGGCTTGGTGCGTTGCTGTAATAGCCAAATACCACAAGCGCAGTTGCTCAGGGCACCCAGGTCTGCCATTGTGAAACGAACTTTAGCTTTACCAAAATGCTGAAACCAGAGGTTTCTGGGTTTTCTGAGAATGTTTTTCTTGTTACAAAATAAATTTTCATAGAACATTTAAAAGCTGGTGTTTTATACTATGATGATCTCAACCACATGGCCAGTGAGTAAAATAAATTATCTACAGTTCTCATTACTGAGAAAAATGCATTGGTAGCATCATTAGCCAACCTCATCGGATTTCCTATTGCTTAAACCTATAGTGTCAGTGAATACAGTAGATTTTGATTTCAAGCGCTATATACCTTAGGACTTTCAGTTTTTCAGTTTTGGCATCCCTTACTCAACTTTAGCCATGTTGAAATGATAATCTGTGTCTTGTTATGACTAGTCATATTTGGTCAACTAAAAACCTAAAAGCAGCTACCATTTTGCCCATTCTCTACAAAGCAGCTTCAAAACCTTGGTAGGTGAATCAAATAAATTCATCTTTTTCCTTCCACACTGGTACTGGGAGCAGTAATTTTTATTCTTAATTTTTTTAAAGATGACACCATGCTAGACATAGAATTAGCAAATTGTTCATATTGCTCTGCAGGTCTAATAAGACAAGCTATGGCTGGCCTTGCAATTAAAATATTTCATTTGCTCACCCTTCTTCCTATTAGCATGTGAACTTCAAACCTACAAAAAGTAGCAGACTGAAATCTCTGGAGAACAGAGGTAAGAGGATAATCTTATCCCATACATAATGTCCTGTTTGTGGTCTCTATGTCTCATCAGAAATAATATGTGTATTTTAAGAGATGATCACTAACAAGATAGTAATCTCAACGTAAATCATCATTACAGCAACACAGGTGCATTTACTTAAAGTACAACTAGTGGGGATCAAAAAAAATTTTCCATTGGTACTTTGCTTTCATTTGGCCCCATGGAAGGAATGGGGCCTACAGTGGGGCAGTTACCTTGAATTCCACCTACCATCATGTTAAAAATAAACAAAAAAAACCCCAACCAATTTAAGTACATCCTAGCCTGTGTGGCAGCAGGGCCTGATTACCCTGAGCAGAGTGTAGGTGGTGCCTACATGAAGCAAAACTGACTGATGGGCACGCATTTAAATGGACAGGCTGGTGATGCAGGTTTCTAGATGCTGGAGTGTGAGATAACTCAGTTCAGCTTTCTTCCAGTCAGCGCTGACTCCAAAAAACAATAATACACAATGCTTTCCTTCTGCTGCAGTAAAACACATAGAATTATGTAAAGCTTGGAGACAAGATTATATTTTTGAAGTCATAAACCATGCCGTCTGCTCACAAATGACTGTGGAGGACTCAGCTTGTAAAGTGTCCTTTGATCATCTGTAGGCTCAAAGAAAAACAAAAAGGTTTCAAATGGAATTGTTGCCACTTGCATGTCTGTCTACCCAACTGCATCTTAATTTCTCTAGGAAACTCACCAGACATGAATTATGTATGTCTTAAAATGTTATAAAGGCATAATATAAGCTGAGCTGCCTGGCCGAATTACTCTATTCAGACATCTACCAGTATACTGAGAGACTGTAAAAAAGGTTTTAGGTCTGACAGTATCACACTATCACCATAGAGATCCAAGGAGTTTTTCTAATGCAAGAGTTGACAAAAGGAGTCTGTTTTAATGAATGAGAATCAGAGAGACAAAGCATGAGATCATAAATGTTTCACTAAAACCCCATAAAATTCTTCCAACTATGAGCAAAGTGCTGTTTTAATTATTTTTCTGAAGCTTTAAAAATGAACAAATCTATATGAAATCTCCACAACATGGACTGAGGAACCACGATGGCGCAGTATGCCATTTTGTCATCAAAAGAAACACTTAATCTGATGCTTAAAAACCCCTTGAGAACTGGCACTGAAACCTGAGGGGAAGTATTCAATCATCTCAATTCTTTCAGCACCTATCATTCTCCAATGCAAGAGAGGAGGAAATAAATCTCTATATGTGCACACAGACCTCCTACAGCTCCTCAATGTACAAGCTATTGTGATTAATCACAAGTTTAAAATTAAACAAAAAGCTCCTTTTCTTCAATTATGATTAAAGATCAAAGCAAGTGGATTAGCTTTTTAGCAGAAACTCCAGGTTTCAAGACTTACTTTCCAATATACTGAGAGGGCCCAATTTTGTCATGGAGATTTTGGGGAAGGAAGGGAAGAAGGAAGAAAATGAATGATCCCATCAGCCAGGTGCGTAGTAAACCGTAGAAAAGTGGTGTTCCATACATTACCATGATAATCAAGTTATTGAAACTGAAAAATAGTAACACAAAAGAGAGGATGAAAGGAAATTTTTCCACAGTAACTAAGCTACTGCATCTTGTGAGGCCTGCCTTCTTCCCATTCACTCTTGAAAGTAGGGGGCTGAATGCTCCCTGGGTCCACATGGCCTTCACCTGCCAAGTTTTCAAAAGTAACTGCATAGAAACAGGTACCCTTAACGCACAGGAAAGATGCAGAAAGAATACTAGCATGCCAGGATCACCAAAGCCTCTTGCCAGGCAACGATTAAAAATGGTGTTGTTTGGTAAAGCCATGAGCACTGGCAGCTGTCACCCACCAACCAGATGGGTAAACCTTGCGTACCACTATGTAACGTATCAGCCCCCACAAATCCAGAAGTGTTTCACAAGCCCACACAACAACACTGTTTGCTTCGCTCACAGATCCCTTTAGACATTTATCAGCTGAGTAATGCACATCATCTCCACATGTCATTTGAAGTGGATAAGAGCAGAAAAATTTCCTTATGACTAAAAGAAAGGATTTAGATAAGCAGAACATAATTACTGAACTGTTAGAAATGAGAGTTACAAGAGTTTAGTAGTCACTCCCCTTTACAAAAACAAGACTGATTTCTGCAGGCAGAGATCCTGGGCTCATCTCTCGTGCACCATAGTGCCACCACCAGGCACAAATCTTTGTAGCACGATGGGAAATGTTTCAGATTTGCCCCATGGAGTTAGGGATCACCTCCGTCTTCAATGACACATGCAGCAGGACCTACTGCCCGCCTTGCTGAACATGAAAGAGCTGCTGGGTGAAGTCGCAAGATTTTCAGTAACAGAAAACACAAATATAGCAAACCAGTTGGATCAGAGAAGAAGCCACCTGATCTTCCAGGAAGCTCCACGGTAATGCCTAACGCTAAAAAGTAAATGTCTTTGTTTCCCTTTTAAGGTGATCTGGGTTGTACCAGAAACAGGACCATTCTTTTCCTGAATCCCCTAGGATTACTAATAATATTCCAACTCAAGTTGTGGGAAATTATGTACAAAAGTTTTTCTTCTACTGAGACAACTGGAATTAATAGGCAGTTGTTAATACGTGTGTTTAAAAACCTCACATATTATGAAGTAGTCTCAAAAAAGTTGTTGCTTTTTTAAGCCCTTGATTTTAGTTTTCTATACTGTTTGGTGAATTATCTTGCTATTGCTCCTGCTGCACTCCTGGACCATTAGGCAAGAGAACTGTGTCAGAAGTTCTATGCAAGAACAAGCCTCTAGGTCATCTAGCTACAACAGCACACATTTTGGACTTCCCTTCTCTCTTCTGCCTGAGCTCTGGTACTGCTGCCAACTATCTTACCTAAAAGAATTCAACAAAGGTTATTCAGCACTGTTGCCCTACAGATTCACCTTTGCTCTCCAGTGGAAAACGGACATTTAGACCACTACAATAACAGACAGTTCCAATTAGAAGTTAGGCACGATCATTCTTACTAGCTCTCGCATAACATTTCAGTTTGGTGACTTCAGAGCACTACTTGTATGACACGTGCTGACACAGTGCAACAGTCTCACCTTTCATTCTCAACCAACAGCTCTAAAACCAACATCTAGTCTGAGGTAGAGGCTCAAGATCCAGTCAAAGGATCCCAACAAAGATAAGGATGCCAGCTCGCCACAAAAGCACGAGTTTGTCATTCTTACAAAATGCCAAAGATACTTCTCAGTTTCCTGGTAAGTTAGGCAGTTAAAATAGGATGTCTACGGACCATTTAGAGAGACAGCCCTGTTCTCCATAGCTTTGCTGATAGTCAGGAGATTGGCTGAAACTTTCAGAACTCTGTCTTACAACAAAAAGGGTGCAATACTGAGGGGTTTTTTGTTGGGGTTTTTTTTGTTTGTTTGGTTTGGTTTTTCTGTTTGAGCAGGATAAACTGCACAGCATTTTGTCGGGATTGTGTCCACTCTTGAATATTTTATCACTTTAGTGCTCATATGAAATGAAAGGATGCACAGAATTATCACTGCAGTACTCTCTTTGCATTATTTACAACCTTAGAGGCTGCAGCACTTCAGCATAATATTGCTAACATAAAAAGGCAGACTTTCCCCTCATGCCAGGTTTTTAGTTTCACAGTCTGCAGTGCAACATGATAGAAAAAGGTCTAGGAACCTCTCTTACACATCCCATCCCCTGCCCCCAACTTCCCAAACCTTGGCCCTCTGGTGTGCAAAGAATCTGAACAGAAGAAAACTCCACTGCATTCAGTGGATGCAGGATCAGTAAACCCCTGTGCATCTAGGAAAGAATACATGGCCTCGTTTCACCATCCTGCCCAGTTACTCCCACCCCACCCTTTTTCTTGCCTTGTTAAAGTCCTCTGAAGTTGCCCTCATTTCCTTCCATGTCTTGTTCAAGAGCTGAATGCAGATACAGAAGAACTCCTCAAACGATCTGTCATGGGTGAAGAACATGGGATGGAAATCGTTGCAGGTCTCACTGGCTAAAAACAGAAAAACAAGGAGGGTGGAATAAAACGTGTGCAGGCAGGAGCTTCAAAAAATAAACATAAAATACAATGAGCAGAAAATTTAGATAACATTGTAATTGAGAGGAATCCCAGTTCTAGTAGCAAAAAATGTGAAAAAAAAAATCCAAAAAAGCCAGGCTTGGTCTACAGTCTTAAAGACAATGAAACACTGAATAGAGCCTGTTTGCAGGAAACCTGCAGCAAGCACAAGAGGAAGCAACTACATGATTGCCTGAATATTCTCTTAATGGGTGTTTTGTTTCTGCCAAGTTTTGTTGTTCAGGCTGGGACAGAGAGACACAGGGAAGAAGCACAGGTCTCCTCATGAAAACAACAGCCTTCCCCACTGCTAACAGCGTGTACCATATTGCCCGCTGAGAACCAAACCCCAAACCCCATCAATCACAAAATAGTATTAGATCATTGTACACATTGAAATGTGAAGCTCTCCTGACACAGCAGATGATCTACCATATTGTACATGGATATACCACTGAGGTAACCCGAGAAATCTAGACAGACACATAGACGAGAATGTAACTGATTAAATTTGTTCTTTGAAAATAACTGGAAACAAATGGATCTTCTGTCATCTGTCCCTTATCTGAGATGGATTAAAAAAAATCCAAACCCACACTTCCTTTTTTTGTAATCAAATACTGGCTTTAAGGAAGGAAAAAATAAAGGAAGACTACAAGGATGATCCCAAAAAGGAGAAGTGCAGTTTGGCAAGACTGACATGAATCTCCTTGAGTGAAAAACGGATTTTCAATAAATAAGGGCTGAAGCAATGCTGACCTCTGGGCACATCTGAGCAACCTGGGAACAGGAGCTTTAACCAAGGACTGAAAAGGATCCTTAAGCCCTGTTATGATTTGCAGGGTCACCTCAGTAAGTTGGATATTTATGTTCTTGAAAACTAACAAAAAAAGTCAAGTTGACTAAGCCTTTCTTCATATACCCAGTCCCCAAATCTCTCAGCTTCAGCTTTCACCTCTGCATGAGTGCCCTTTAGGACTTTTCCAGCAGTCCCTCACATGCCTACACAGCAGCATCTTCCTTTACTTCAGGATCAAACAGCCACAAGCTTCCTCCTCTACAACAGCAGCAGAATTATCGAGCATTGGGATAAATCGTCCTTTTCCTGAGGCTGGATCACTGTCTGATATCTGCTTTCTCTCAGTGGAACTGGAGAAATTAGAAGTAAGACTTTGCAGAAGAAGGTGAATGGCTTAGGCAGGCTGACTCCCTGTGTCAGCTGCAAACACTTGGTCCTGGTACCTCGTCCAGTCACAAACCCAACTTTTCAGTGTCTTTAGTTACCTCTGCCACAACAGTAGCTCTCCCACAGAAACCTGAGTTGTGCTTAGAATCACCTGAACCCTCAAAGAAAAAGGGGTTCTGATCTTTCCCAACATGCAGTATTCCTATTATAAAGGAAAACTCTGAAGCTTAATCGTAAATTTGAAGCTTAATTTTAACATCAGATTTACTAAGATCTAATCAATTCCTCAGCTATGTAGCGAGGATGAGAGTTAATTTTGGAGCACAGGTTTCATTCTAATCAAATAAACTGCATTTACTTCAAAGGATGTGCAGTCAAGGGGGAATTAGTCAAAGCACAGACCTATATTTATGAGGCACGACTCAATTCCTTTAAAAGAATAAAATGCCTCAGGCATGATTTTCAGAGCACCTTCAGCTTCCATTCATTCCACTGAAGCTGCAAGGGCTCAGCACTTCCAATAATCAGACCTACACTCTGTTATACTGTCAGAGGCATAACAGAACAGATTCTCGGAGGGTACTTGTCTTTAAGTCATGAAATACTATAATGATGAGAAGAAATAAAATAACACCAAGCAGAAGAATGCAGCCAGTACCTTCGCTGTATAAATCACAGCACGAAACAAGGCAATAACCCTCGACACGCACTGGCCTTTCTGATCCTCCTCAGAGCCTGAGCTTATCACTGCTCCTGCTCATAAAGATCAATAAATCAAAATTAATGGAAAGGCTAGGGATTCGCAGAAACTTGATCATAATTTCTAACTCATGCTCCTTATGATAATCAGCCCCAAACTGTATCTACTATGTTGGCTGTTCTGCATGCATAATCAGAGGTGCCACCTCTCCCTTCCCTTTTCTTTTTTTTTATAAGTAGGCAACATACTGTATTTTATGCCTTTTCAGTCTGAAAATGAAAGAGTAAAAATCACTGTTATTGATATAAATGGAGAAAGTTAGGCCTGTTAGAAAGTAGGATCAATGTCTTAAAGCACAACACAAATCCTAAGAAAAATTCAAAACCAAATGATAAACAACTTTCTGAAAATTCCCACCAGCATCCAGATAGTAGAAAAAAAAAAATCCATACTAGACTTCAAAGGTACCTTTTTGTATGTCTCAAAAATTCTATCCAAAATAATACCATTCAATGGAAAAATAACAAATGAAGCACATCAGCAGTGCTTACATTACAGTATACCTAGAGGCTGCAGCTCAGGTCATGTCTATGTTTTGCTCAAAGTGTTTAAATATCTAAAGAAAGACAACCTTTTTCCCCAATACTTTCTTTCTCCTTTTGACAGGTAAGATGAGAACAAAGGAAGAGGCAATAATGCTTTACTAGTGGTTTCCAGACCAGAGTAAGACCAAATCACAGCCTGCGGTCTTACCCCACTCTCCAACCCCAACTCAGCATCTCCAGTATCGGAGGACTGCCTGTCTCCATGGAGTGGGCAAATTTAGAGGCTGCTCAGTTTTACTAATTAAAACCTTCCTGGATTTATTTTTTCCAGTAACTTGCAATTTGACTAGTTGTAAACTGAAACAGAGGTTCAGCACATTCAGAATAATTTGGAGACTTTCTACATAAGAGCTGTGCGCAAAATTCCTGCCCTTAAGCCCAGCACTCTCTAACCTTCATTTTCACGAGCAGGGACTAGCCACATTTATAACCACACAAAAAACACACACACGGCTCCAACGCAGGGACACAAATCATCATGATTATTTAATAACATCATCAAGTTTTAATTACGCCTCTGTGAGATCACCTTCGAAAGGCAAGTCACAGATGTCTGGCCTACATAAATCAGGTGAAGATCTTGTTGATTTTCCTTTCTTGGCACAAGTCTCAGAACTGTAGATCAATGTGCCACATCTCAGGATTCAAGTAGTCCTTCAAGCTTCTAGCTGATCTATAGCTGTGACTTTGAGGAAGAAGCTTAGTTCATTTCTCATCATAAATTGCAATGGCAAAAAAAGAGCTAATTTCTACCTGGGAGTTTACGTGGTTCCTTCAGTGTATATTTTTAGTGTCTATCCAGTACAATTTTGTCTGTCAGTTAATTTCCTAAATTACAACAAAGATATTCAAGCATTCCAGGCTGTTCGAGCGGTAAACAGATTTGATATGTTATGTTGTTCCGCTGTGGATTAATAGAAAACAACAGGAAAAAGAAAACAAATTGAGAAAGAAGAAAAGAGTTATACTTCATTTTTTGCCCCATCTCTAAATGCCTTTTCCCATGAGAAACATCATCAGGGCCAAATTTTTTCTAGCTCTGTCAAGAACAGTTAGGTATTTGCATACTTGCATAAGCCTGTCTTGGAAGGGCACAGATTACATGATGATGTTTGCCTTGAAGTACAGCAGAAATTGAAATTTCAAAGTCACTGTGGTGAACTGAATACAGACAATAGGGATTTCTGCATGCAAGACAGTTTCCAAGAAAGGATAAGTGCACCAGACCAGACACCAGGCTGGTGTGTCATCACACTGTCCAAACCAGTATGAACAAAAGGCCACCAGTTCAACTGGTTGATAGTTGGAAGCGCTGATTACATCTTTCTCGCACCTTAAAAAGTAGGCTATGTGTAGATTCATAGATTGGTAAGGCTTATAAGGGACCTCTGAAGATCATCGAGTCCAACCCCCCCTGCTAGAGCAGGATCACTTAGAGCATGTTGCACAGCATCATGTCCAGGTGGCATCTGAATATCTCCAGAGAAGGAGACTCCACAACCTCTCTGGGCAGCATGTTCCAGTGCTCGGTCACCCTTAAAGTGAAGAAATTTTTCCTTATTTTCAGATGGAACTTCCCGTGTTCCAGTTTGTGCCCATTGCCCCTTGTCCTATCACTGGGCACCATTGAGAAGAGTCTGGTCCCATTCTCTAGACATCCACCGTTTAGATATTTATAAGCATTAATAAGCACTGACCCTTGGGACACACCACTAGATACCGGCTTCCAACCTTATCTGTAACTAATTTCAATTTGGAAAGGGGAAAAAAAAATATGAATACAAATTTTTTTATCTTAGAATTTATTTTGTGCAATACTCGAAAGTAACACAGAGATAACCCTTCCTCCTCCCAGAGCTACAACAGCAGACAGAGACGCAGTAATACACCTCTCTAGGCAAGGTACTGCCCTTGATCTTAAGAAACCTCTGCTTTCTTCCTGACTCAGCTAAACTGCTATATTGATACTAGATGCTCATCCCCCACCATGTCTATAAAATGGCATGTGGTCATTCTGACCTCCATTGTGTAGTTCTTGAGTTCAAGAAATGAAGAAGTTTGTATTAATGTGAAAGCAAAATAATAAACAGTCGTATCTATCATGAAGAGAGACGTTTGAAATTCGTAACTGCCCAACTCATTATTTTCAAAATCCATTCATGATGCTATGGGGAGACAAGTTGAAGTGATTTAAACAGTCATTTTTTCTGTAAATTTATGGCTTGGACCCATCACATTGGGAATGCACAGCAAAGACAATTTACAAATCACAAATGAGGCATCTCATTCATGGATGTCAGCCCTGTCCAATTGGTCTACAAAATACAACTAGATTTGATTAAGTAGATAATAAATAAAAGTGGTAACGCTGCTGTGTATTTTCAAATAATTCAAGAGCAGGCAGTCAGCTCAAATCAATCAAATTATTCAGTCAGCCATATAAATACGGTCACCTGGCGTTAATGCTGTCACACATAAAGGGACAGACAAGACACCTGTGGTGAGGAGTAAGCCTCTGTGCTGGGGGTGGTATTAACGGATCCTGCACACCATCATACTCGTGAAAAAAAAAATCCTGAAATTGCATCAGCACAATTTTGAGATGAGGGAAGTAGTGATGCAGAGCCGTGGGAAACTGGCTTGCAAAGTCCCAGGGATAGAGAGAGGTTCAAAAACATCTCCCTGTCTGAAAGGTACCTGAGATCCATGTGATCCAATCTTCAGAGAGATCTGCGTTTTCTATTACTGAGCTGCTGCTTAATTCTGGGTGAGTCATTTATCCCCTCTCTTGTTTTCCCCAGTTTCACAGAATGGAGATGATAATATCTGATCAGAGAGGAGGCGGGTGGAAAGATCATTGCACTTTCTGAAGTGCAGCAAGATCCACAAGTGAAAGGTGCAATACGGACCTTGGAAATACCATCTCCACTTGGCATGGCTTCCTCTGGGATTATTATTTGCCAATAACAGAAGACAACCAAAGAGCAACTAATTCTCACTAGCTCTCAGGAGAAGCAGCACTGTAATTTCTGCTTCTCCCTGAAGATGTGATACAGTAAAAATAACTACTGCCATGACCATTTTTATATACGCAATCAAAAAACTCTCTCAGTAACACATAGAGTACATAAGAAAAAGCACACCTAATACTGCAGAAATACAGCGATTGCCAAGTTATCTATACCACTGATCCCTGTAGTCTGCTGGCAATAATTTGAGAGAAAACCTTTGGCTACCTTTGTGGCACATGATAGGGAAACAGTGTAATTTAAGGCAAGGAAGGTCACTAGCAATGGCAGTGCAGTAATGAAGTAGTAATATTACTGCCAATCGTGTAATTCTCTTTCCTAGGGAACAGTGCTGTTTAGAAGGCTCAACTGGTATTAGAACAAAAGCCACTTGTCCTTTTTATTCGATGGAGAGAGTAAGATACAAGCAACTAAGCTTCAAGACACAGCAAAATAATGCAAAAAGCTAGGCTGCATTTGTTAAATTCCAAATCTAGGTGAATTATGTGAGGGTTTTGTTTCGCCTGCTTTGAAACAAAAAGGGGATTAGGAAGCACACTGCACCACTGAACTGCGCAAGATGTGCCACTGGTTTCCCCAGGGGTGTGGGCGCATGTGTGTGTCTCAGAAAATGTCATCTCAGACAAGGATATCAGGAGTGAATCCAAATCCAAAATTTCAGCACCAAAGGAGCATACGCACAATCACTCAGGAAAGCAATGAGCTGATCATGTAAAGTAGGGCAAAAATGGTATGTAGCATTTCCAGAGCACCAAAATTACCCAGTAATACATAGCTGCAAGAGACTTTCAACAACTTAACTCACCTAATCACATATTTAGTTGGAATAGAAACAATATGAAATTGCTAAACATTCATCAAAACTACCAACTCAAACTCCTCATAAAGACGTAAGGCAACAGCATTTCTCTGAACCGATGAGACTTCTCATTAGGGGAGCTATAGAGAGAAACTAGAAGAAAAGTACACATAAAAGGCTTCCTACAGTCTGTAAGCTTTCCTTTTTCGAGGCTGAGAATAAATTTCATTATGCAAGAAAAAGGAAGGATTCCATGAAGCCTCAAGCCTGATGAGACAGGCAAGACTAGGATGTTTATGGCACATGCAGCCCCAAGCTCTACACTAACTTACCCAGGTTTGCTTTGAAGGTGGCTGCTGCTGTGCCAGAAACACACCTCCCCTCCCCAAGATATCGTTAAATAAAGGAGCCACTAATTAAAAATCCATCTCTCTCACTGTCCCAAATAAAAGTGGTGCAAGAAGAACCCTGACTATTGCAGTACAAGTCAATGAAGCCCCGCACTCATCACTACCAACAGATCTGGCAGTTCAGAGGTGGCATCTGTGCTACATCCATGAGGAGACAGCTGAGGAACGATATCCGGGCAGAGCCACCATGCCACATCCAGAGCTCATGGTGAACTGAAAGAAACCAATGAAGTCAGTAGTCTCTACACAAGCAGGCTGACTTTATAAAGATAACTCCTTTTGCAACTCTCAGTAAACGCGGAGACTTCATAGCACCTCTCCTACTTAGAAGAGACCTGAAGACCAAACAGTGTGGTTTGGAAATGCAAACAGAAAGCCAAAGTGCAAAGAGTTACTCAAAAGGCTTTTATATGGAACAAGGAAATGAAAAAGATTACAAGGAGTCAGCATTGCGCTCTTTCAAAAGCAGCCTGTTTTTATTTGTGATAAAACAGGTGTCAGATATGAATAACTCTGAACTGCCTCTACAATGTGTCACTGCACGCTGTTGGGCAAACAGGAAAGTACTCTGCTTCCCTCTTCACTCCTCCACTACTCCCAGTATTAAAAAAAAAAAAAAAAAAAAAAAGGCAGTAATCAATAACAACAACAAAATGCACTTTTAAAACCTGATGGATAAATTGGAGTACTGTTTTCAGAGGTGAGGGAGCACTTCATTTGAATTAGTCACGCGCTTCTAGGAGAAAACTCCTTGAGAGTGGAAATGCTATGAAAAAACAAGGGCTTGTATTTGTCATATAAAAAAGGAATGTCTTTTGTGGGGAAAAAAAAAAAGAGGGGAAAAAAAAAGACATAGATCTGCAAGCACAGATCTGCAATTATGCTCCATCATATTTATGGTATCCCTGAATAACAATATAGAATCAGAATCATTTAGGTTGGCAAAGACCTTTAAGAACATCAGAATGTTAGTTGATTAATGGGATAAATTTGCTTAGGGACTGTGAACTCTTTATGGTCTTCTAGTAAACACATAGAATAAGGAATTACACATATAAAGCAGAATATCCAAAGCTTGTTTAACAAGTAAACATACTATGCAAAACCTTCTTACAAAAGATGACATTGCTGCTCGGTCAGGTTCCTGACAGTTTGCAAAGAACACAAGACAATGATGGCTACATGAAAGCTTAACAAAAAACCAACAAAAACCCACAAACACATAAAAAAGCATTTCTGACAATTTCTAAGCCCACAGACTGTCTACTTGAAGTCCAACTGACACAGATAGTGGCATTGACAGAAGTCCAGCTGAGCTCAGACCTATCAAGGGAAACACCTTATCACATCTGTTACACGTTGACACCCTAGTCCCTTTCTTGTTGCATCCTTTCTCTCCTAAGCCCTCAGAGAAACTAGCCTTAACTATATCTCCACACAAATCAGGAAGAATGACAGTAGCAATGGGGGAGGTAGATATTCTCAGCATTTATAAAAAGCAGCACAAAGGCAGTCACTTACACTGCATAACTACTCTTTTTAGCCCTACAACACCCATTGGCAAAGTTTATTCCTCAATGCTATACTATGGCACATTTTCTATTAACTGTTGCAACGCCGCAAACCCAGAGCACTGTGGGCTGGAGTCAGAAGTTCCCAGGTGCAGAAGAAGTGGGCGTTTGCTCGCCATTTGCTTGTGCATCTCCCTGATGCCTCCTCCCACGAGCAGTACACTGAGAAATTGCCTTTCATGGCAGGATTGCTGACTGTGCACTTCTTGCTCTGACTGTTCTAGAGAGCACCGTCTTATTGTTTCTCCTCCTGAAGGGATTCCTGCTAAAAAGCCACAGTCTTACCTCTGATTACCCATTTTCTTTATTAGGAAGTTACATAGACTGCATTACAGGTTATAGCTCATGCCTCTCCAAAGACCTTCTGTAAGATACTTCATCAAGAATACACTCTGGTTACCATTTGAAATACAGACCATGCTGTTTCGATTCACAAGAGAGAAGCTGCCACTGAAAATTAATTCTGCTTTAAATAGGCTGGCTAGGGTTCCATCTGTAAGCAAAACTTAAAGGAGCCTATGAAAACCTGCAGGAAAAACACTGCAAATAGTACCTGGGAAGAATGCAGATTTTTTTTAGGTGTCCCCTTGCTACCTAAGCAGCTCCCGTTCCCTCTTCCCTCACATAGACCTCCTCAATAAAATCAAATGTTTACAATTATAGTGCAAAGAAATTACGTCGTCATTGTGTAAAACAACTAGTGGAAAAAACTCTTTTTTTTTTTTTTTGGTACTTGATCTTACAAGTGAGCAACAGCAGGAGAACTGCAAGGAAGTAAAACAAATGAGCAGATGGAAAAGCCAACAAACCAGTAATCAAGCCAGGAAGGAAAAGAATATTTTTCCTGGTACCAAGTCATTCCCCTATTAGAAAAAAAAGTTACAACTGAATAACCCATGCAGACCTGGCACGGACCAGCCACAAACCCTCTGTACTTACCAATAGAGGCATCCGCATATGAGGTGCCTCCTTTGTTGGGCTACCTTCCACACACACCCCCATGGTGGGGAATGAGGCAGGCTGGCTGCCTGGTACCTCTGCCTGATCAGTCAGGCCAGCTCCTGAAGTGCCAAAGCTGGGAGGACAAATGACCAGTTATGTAGAAAGTGAGTAACATAGCTAAAGTTACGCTAGCTCCTCTGCCATCGCAGAAAAGGCAACAGAAGAAAAGCTCTCTAAATTCAACCACTTACTTTGAATCAATCCCGGATATACTCGAAATGCCAAACAAGGTAACAGAATGAGACAGGGAAAGATGATATCAATATCAAGAAAAAAAAATTATTGCCTGTGATTAAGGTGAGGGAATCACACATCCTGTACCGATGGCAGTTCATCTTTCATTTCAGATCTGGTTCTGAACTGTGCTGAAGCTACATTGCTTCCTCAAGAACCAGGAGATGCACACCCAGTAGCTCTCCTTTACTTCTGTGAAAACATATGCAGTACCACCACCACTACAGTTCCATTTAGGACAACTCACCTCAGCAATGACATCTCTCCTTCCTCCCCTTTTGCATCCCTCCAAATTATGTACCTCCTTTAAAATATGCGTATTTATACACATATGCGCCAAATTGCCCAATAATCTTTTTTTGCTTTCCTCTTTTGTGAAGGAAGATATGAGAAAGAAGAAACTGGCCACTGGATACAATTTTTGCACAGGCAAAATCGTGTGCAACGTACCCTCGGCTAGCAGCACCCTCGCATGGCTACAGCCCGCCGGCTATTCCATTCTCAGCCTGCCACGGGCAACCAGCAATGCTAAGCGGGGCAGCGACAACCCAATGATCTGTGGGGAAACGCAAACCTTCCCTCTCCACACAAACTCTATCGCTACTGGAACCCAGTTGGACTTACTGAGGTCAAGGTCATGAACTCACTCTGAAAAAGGCATCTTAGTTATCTAACCACAACTGCCTAAATTGCTTTCTCCCCCTACAAATTGTCTTAATCTGTAAATTATGTTTTTAACTATCTGGGCTAGAGTCCCAAAGTCAGACTGGCAGAACAAAAATAAAACTGCTGAAGCATACTCTTTTAACATAGACCAAACCAAGTAATTGATACTCACAAAAAAGGAAAACAGTGATGTGGTAGGGTGCAAGCTGCTCAGGAAACATTGAACCTCAGTGATTGTTAGTGTATTCATCTGAGATCACCACCGTAACGCACTCCGTAAGTGCCAACCATCTTCAAATGGCTTTGGGAACTTTAATCAATCTCTAAAGGACATTTGTTAACATTAACTCTTCAGATGCCAAACCTAACCTCTTGAAAGGCAAGCAGAAAATCAAGTTAATTAGACCACAGGCTTAACAAGAGAAGCTAGTTAAACAACACATTTCCAAGCGGCACATTCAGCTCATAAGCTACTTCAGTGGAGTTTTTCACTTCTTACACACTAATACAAACTGAGCTGTTTGATGCTACGGCTGCCAGTGCATAGTTTTGGACAGGTAAAACTACCGTCACCAGAAGTTATGTTTTAGAAATGTTTAATTAGGTCATAATATTACCCTACTTTATGTTATTGCTCTTCTTTATAGGCTGAAACATTAAATCAGCATTTCAGTCACACCACTGTAAAAAAAAAAAACAACAAAACACAAAACTAAAGCATTGTATTTTAGTCTGGGAAATAGATCTCTTGCTTAAAACTATTTCAGAGAGTGCGAACATTTTAAAATTAATTCCTGCTCTATATCCTAGGGCATTTGCATTGTACATTAACAGACATAATTCATTATAACCCCAAACCTTTTAGATTATAAAGAAGCTTAAAGAATCACCTACATCAGGAATAAGTGAAGTAGCGCAGGTTCTCTCCCCGTGAGGTTTGGTGTAAAAAGCCCTTGAGTACAAATGAAGTGAACGTGTGGGAGATCGGGAGAGGAAAGAGGCCCAGAAAACACATTAAGGCTTGCTGAGGTCACATCTTTGTAAACAATCAGAATGAGGACAATAAGGAGGAAATTTAGTCTAAACTATAATGTCTCTGGTGTTAATAACTGCACAGTATTCCCTTGAAACTTGTTCCATTACTTATCTCATCTCTAGCTTTGTTGTTGTCATTGTTATTTGATATACATTTTCTCTTTTGTATTGTAAATCAGTTATTTGTTTTGTCCTTGTTGACTACGAGAACTGAATAAAGTAATTTTTACATCATGCCTTGAGGTTCCTGAAGACAGTTATATCTTTTCTATCACTTCATTCTACCCTGACCATGAGTAATTGTCTTAATTTTTCCTTGAGGGCCTTATTTTCCCAAGTGTATTATCACTCCAGACTTTAAACATGTCTGTATGCAAGAGGATCACAGAACAGTGATATACAAAGATGAAAATAAGGATTCCTCAGAACCAACTACAAAAAAAGGAAAAAAAAGAAAAAAAAAAAGCAGCCAGAAGCCTTCAGCTGCAATTTCTCTGTTGGACTATAACTGTATTTGAAAAAGGAGCTAAAATCTGCTTAGAAATTCTCTGCTATTATTCCCATTGCAGACACTTAGCAATTTCAGACAGGAAAAATGAAAGTCATCTCAGAAAAGACCTTTCTCTGCTTCTGCATTTCAGTTTAAAATTAGTTCTCAAAATTTAGGATTATTGCGCTTGGCAGGTTTTCTACAAAGCATTATCCCAGTCATGTCTCAAGAGACGTCGCATAAGAGCCAAGTGTACTAGCCCTGCTTCTGTTAAAATAAACTGGTTCATAACACAAGCTAAACAATATAAATTCATTTGAAAAAATACCATCATGCCCTCAGAAAGCATTCTTCAATTCTCTCTTGACTCTGATCAGCTGTGACATCTGTATGTACATGTTATTAACATCTATTTAAAAATTGTGAAGCAATACATCTGGAAAAGGAAAGTGTTTCCCAATCTACTGTGGCAAGTTAGAGAAGTAACATTTCCAACAAACAACAAGAAACAATTGAGATTTCAAATGGTTTTTTTTGAGAAATAGCTAAATTTCTGTCACCAATAGCACAGATTAGAAAAGTTGGTTTCAAAATTACTAAGGCAAAAGAAGCACCAGATTGGCTTTATGAGAAAAATAAATCTCAAGCCCTTCCCATTTAAACTTGAGAAAAGTAGTAGAACCTTTTCTTATGGTAGATTAAAATTTAGCAGCAAGAAATTTTTCCCAGCACGGAATTAAAGAGAATCTGAATTAAAGCCATTCTAAATCTTAGTGGTTTTGGTTGTGTGGTTGGTTGTTCTTGGGTTTTTTTAAAACTGGATCCCAACCTGGTTCATTACTCAGAAATTTCTGTTGAGCCCAAAGAAGTGGCACTGACTCAGAAGGTGCATTGCCGTTGGTGGCTCACAGTAAGGGCTCAACTAAAAATGGAAGCCCTCTGATCCTGGTCAGGACTTGTCGAGCACGAGGAACTAAAATGTGGTCAGTGCAAATATTTCTGCTCCTGCTGGAGGTAACCTGCAGCCAAACAGCTCCTCAGAGGCGCTGGCAGGTACTAGCTCTGATTTCTGTTTCTCCAAATGAGAATTACTCTAGTTTTACTAAAAAATCACCTGCTAGTTGTGCCTGTGCTGATAGCCTCTGTGGTGTGTCTCACTGCACTGATGTGCATGTGTGTGTCTGGCAGGGCGCACAGACTTACCGAGAACAGGGTAGGAGAGCTTGACTTCACTTTTCTTACGAGTTTCTGCCTCTTGCTGTCCAAACATAACATTAGCACCATTCCTGCTCCCACCGCAAGAGTGCAATTTGGGACATAAAGCCATCCCGGTGACAGTGTGTCTCTGCGCCGTACGCTGACAGTTCGGCCCCAGTTGATGCTTTTGGTGTTTAAACATGTCAATAGCCACAGTTGCTTCTTGCTTTCATAAAGGCTTTAAGTCTTACAGAAGCTTAAATTTTCACAGCTACCCATGTGAAGGTACCCCAATTACGTGTCAAACTTACTTCTATAAAATCTGTAAGAGAATCTGCTTTATATTAAACATCGCCTTTTTGAAATCATGTCCCTTCCTTCATCATAAAGGGCACTTCCTTCTCCATGAAGTCCTCCTCCTCTGCCCTACACGTGGCCTTGCAAGCAAGGTAGATTTTTAATAAATTTGTCATGTAAAGGGAATACAAAAGTAAACACAAGGCTTATATTTTAAAAAGCGGAGGAGGGAAAAGGTGAAACTGGTTATTGTCAGGGCTGTTCTCAATAGCAGGCAAAGCTTCAGAACAAATTTTGAAGGAAAGTAAATAAAAACATACCGAGGTGAATAGAGACTGGAATAAATATTGCATAGGCTTACCAAGAAGGGATCAAATCTGATTCATCTAATCTTCTTTGACAAAATAACTATTGTTTCTCATGGGTGAAATGTGGTGGACTTTATCTGCACAGCAGAAAGATTAGTTCTCCTACATCTGACTTGTTTTAAGAAAAATAGTTTGATATAACACTGTGTGCCAGACAGAAAATCAGTAATTCACCTGGAGAAAATGGGATTTGAGACAAGAATCAATGAGGTGGGTGAGATACTGGCCACATATGGAAACGACAAAAAGAAAAGGGGAGCTATCAAGCTAGGAGTAGTACTACTCGAATTTCTCTACAGTCAGTCTCGGACTCTGGATTTTCATTAAAGATGTTGGCACAAAACCTAGGAGTAATTCCACAAAATTTGCTGGAATCCAAAGCTGGTGGCACGGCTGATGGTATCCTAAGGGAAGACCAGAGTGTCATAAGGGAAGGACTTTGAGACCTAGAGAAGTCAGAATATGACACTGAATAGTGTGAAAGATTGAGTAATAAGATTTTCTGCTCTAATCTGAGACTCACCAGCTATAAAAAAATGGAGAAGACGACACCTTGTCCACCACTGTGACAATAATCTCAAGAAAAGCAGATGTAATCCTAAAACACAATCAGTGAGAAATTTCTAGCACAGGTAGAAAAGTATCAAGAAGACAATGCAAGGCGCTGGTAGTACACAAACCGGAGTTAACATCTGCAATTCTGGTCACCCATATGCCAGGTACGGGGACTTAACTAAGAACAAAGTGCAAGGAAGGAAGGGCTCCAAAAATGGTCAGTGAATAAAGAACAGCATTGGAACGGACTGAAATGACTATGCTGATTGAATCTAGCAGGATGAAGGCTGAAATGAAATATAAATACATGGAGGAGGGGAGAGAAACAGAAACAGGAGAGCTATTAAATAAAGAAGAAAGTTAGCACAAAGATAAACAGGTTTAAAATTATTCTGAATATATTTAGGCTGGAAATTAAAAGGTTTCCAACCCTTGCATGCATGAAAAGAGCAGTAATTAGTATAAGGATGTAGTTCAATAAATCCATGAATTGGGATATACAATGTGGCTACCTGCAATGATCCAGTTCTAACGGTTCATTTTCAATTCTGCGGAAGTGCTGTTTTCTGCATTTACATCATTAAGCCTAGGCCAGCTACCCTTTAGGGACTGGCTATTATCATAGAATCACAGAATGGATTGGGTTGGAAGGGACATTAAAGATCATCTAGTTCCAACCCCCCTGCCATGGGCAGGTTGCCCAAAGCCCCATCCAACCTGGCCTTCAACACTTCCAGGGATGGGACATCCACGACCTCTCTGGGCAACCTGAGTCTCACCACTCTAACAGTAAAAAATGTCTTTCTAACATGTAATCTAAAGTGACCCTCCTTCAGCTTAAATCCATCACCCCTTGCTCTATCACTACACTCCCTGACAGTCCCTCCCTATCTTTTCTGTAGGCCCCTTCAGGTACTGGAAGGACACAATTAGATCTCCCCAGAGCCTTCTCTTCTCCAGGCTGAACAATCCCAGCTCTCTCAGCCTGTCTTCGTAGGAGAGGTGCTCCAGCCCTCTGACCACCTTTGTAGTCCTTCTCTGGACCTGCTCCAATAGGTCCATGTCCTTCTTATGTTGGGGCCCCCAGAGCTGGAGGCAGTACTCCAGGTGGGGTCTCACAAGAGCAGAGGGGCAGAATTACCTCCCTCAACCTGCTGGTCACATTATGGAACTCCGGCTTTAATTTTTTCTACCTTAATTTGACTAATGTTGATTTACTGAATGTACAGTAAGAAAATTTACTTACCATACAGATACACACAAACCCCCCCTACCTTTCAAGAAACAGAAGTTATTCATTCTGCACAATGCCAGCAATTCTTTTTCTTCAAACTGTCTAATTCTTTAGTGGAAACTAAACAGCACTAATGATGGTGTTACATCATTGGTCAGAGCAAGCATTAGAGAACTCAGGGACAATTCAAAATATTTCAACAGTCATTATGACATGGCTGTCTTAATGAACGATAATTGCTTACACTTATAAATGCACAAAATGAGAAAGTAAATGAAGGCATGTGCCCTGCACTCATACAAACACTCTTTCCAACAGTTTCATAACTAATACAAATATTGCATTGTTACTGGGAAAGAAGAAAAAGTTTTAACTACTTTCCTCGGATACTCATCTTTGAAGCTTCCAATACGTAAAGATTTTCCATTTTTAGAAATCTTTGTTGTGCTCTCAGTTGAAGTGGCTGGAATTTCAGGTAAACTCTACCATACCCTTTAGCAACAAAGCCCACACCTCCTCTGCAATGCCACTACTGTAGAGATGGACCAAAAGTAGCATCGTCTTCAGTAAAATCTACTCATCAACTATGGACCAGGATATATCAACTGGGACTGAACTGATTCACAAGCTCTTTTTGCTAGCACAAGAATCATACCACACAACTCAGTTTCCTCGAGTATACAATACCGTTAACATTTCCTTTTTACCTTCGAGAGTGATTGCTTAGATGCTCTAATACATAGCTCTTTTCATGGCAAATCTACCAGTATGTTAGAAACAACTTTGCTCTGGGCAACCATAATTCAATTCAGCCTCAATGGGAGGAGGAACACTCAGCTATTCTAACAAATAGGCTCTCCATTGCTCCAGTAAGATGGTGTAAAAGTCAACTCCATCTTAGACTCCCACCAGCAGAAAAAGTACAAGCTTTAGAAATGAGGCACAATGGTTTTTATTATTAAAATGATTACTCAGTATTACTGAATAGATGACTGAGATTTTCCTATTAGAGAGATTACCTCTCCCGATAAATCATTGCAGAAAGTCTTAATAGTCACCTCTCATTTAAATACCAGATTTTGAAAGTTGGTGCTTTATTTTTAAAGTAAATCTCTAAATTACATAAATGCAGGGAAATGTTAACCCCAGTCACGCACCACATAATGATGGACGGTGCCATATCTAGTGCTGAATCTACCAAAACCAAGATTAATTGTGCTGTGAATATATTGTTCACTGCTTAAAACCTCCACCTTTCCCTGCCGAACAACGTTGCTGCTGAGGGTCATTACAGGTCTCCAATTGCCCTAAAATTTTTGTCCACCTGAGCTAGGAGTTACCCAAATTTCACCTTATGGAAAATAACTTTATAAAAACCCAGAAATAGGAAACTTGTTTTTTAAGAGAGCGTAAAATAACACCTGCTTAATCTGAACATTTCCAGAAGAGCTATAAGGTGAGCAAACTAACTGTGATACAAAGGCAGAGCCAAGCGGAGTCGTCCAAAGCATGCCTATGTGATATATCTCCCTATTTTATTATACACCCACATCCCCATGAGAAGTATTTTAGCTATGATAGGTTTATTGGTGAGGCAAAAAAAAAAAGGACTATATCATAAGAGAGGACTATTTATTGTTTTGAAATATCTTCTAGGCTGTTTTTGATTATGAATGGTTCTGATCCCCATTTTGCATGAATCGTGGCAGAGATGTTCTATTATTATACCTGCAATTTAGTACACTTTGTTGATAATAATGAGCCAGGCTTTAATGACTCAACCTTTGCCATTATGACACACAATAATGAATGTGTGTATATGTGTGCGTGCCTTTCTTTCTCATTATTGACTTCTCAAAGTGGTATCTTCCAATCTGCACTAATAGGCTGTCAGAGGTCTAATATTCAAACAGAGGAAGAGCTGTGGGACAATTATATTAGACCAACTGGTGTCTGTCAAAGATTAACAACCAATTTCCAGGTTAAGGAAGAGCTTGCACACTTGACAGCATTTCCTTTCTGTTTCTGATACAATCAGAAAAATGTGGCAAGTTTTTTGCTAAAAGCTTATCTTACTATTTTGTAAAAACTTTTTCTGCCATTGTATCGATCAGCCTAAAAAAATTTACTTCTAACAAATTTAGCCTCTTTTAGAATAACATCTATAAAGTAGCATCTTACCTGTGGGGAATACAAAACTGAATAGCCAGCAATATTCTGGAATGAGCCCTTCTGGACTTGATTGAGAAGAGCTAGAGTCCCTTCAGAGAGAGATGGAGAACTGGTTGTGCTTGACCTTTCTACATTTTTTTTTTCTATTTTCAAATAGATATACATGACCAAATATTGTTCAAAAGCTTATTATTTACCAGTGCATTCTATTTCATTATATGAATCCTATCAGGATGGCTAGGAAAGGACAGTAAGCTCTCAAAGGACTTACGAAGTTCAAAGGTGGCAAGAGGTCCTTGCCAAAAATGACACACAGGTCATGCAATTTAAAACAAATTGCAAAGACACCCAGAACACAAACCTCCTGTTAGATCACAACAGCTCCCTTTCAATGAGATTAAATCAAATTGAAGCAGGGATGTAGAATGCAATGATAATCTCTACTCCCTAAGAATAGCAGTATTAATCTATTCATAATAGCAGAAAACATAAGTAAAAGCACAGGAATTTGCAGTGACCCTTATGGACATGATAAATTAGGCATCGCCATCAGGATCTCCATTGCACTGTGCCCATCTCCACAGGAAGAACCCACTGGAAGGGCTCCTGACACTCAGCCCAAGCCTCCATGCTTGACCTCCTCTTCTCCCGAGAGATTACAGCAATTATGTTTTAGCACGAACATCATCTAAAGCCAAGTGCAGAACCACCCACAGGCTCTTGAATCACATTAGTACTGGTATCAGCAACTTTGCAAGTGCTCTGAAGGCACAGAACAAGTAACAGGTAACGTTTTGTGACAGTTGTGGTACCTATCACAGCCAAAATAGAAAGTCTCTCAGTTACGTGTAGGGAAAACTCCATGACATCCTACACATGCAGAGGAGGTAGCTAGCTGGTCTGTTGGAATAGTGCAGCACTGTCACAAGTGAGGGATGTTTTTTATTAAAGTAGCCCAGGTACTTCCCAAGTCATGCAAGAGAGAATTTGGGCTTAGCACAAGATTCAATAGGCAGAAAGAGAAACCCAGAGGGAGTCCAGAGCGCACATTTTGTGGTAAGAATTCAATGGGGGTGGACAGGGGAAGCAGTTAGAGGGAGGTGGTGTGTGTGTGTTTTTTTCTTTTTAAACTTTTTTCCTCCACTTTAGAAAACAGTTATTTGTGTATTTACTGGATACAAGCCGTTCTTATGACTCAAACCCTCTTGGTTAAATTGAAAAAATAATTACACTGCTCTTCTAGCAGGCACAACAGAATTATTCACACCAAAAGGTAGAGTATTGCTTGACACAGTGAACAGAAAGAAACACCACATGGCATGTGTGAGCATTTGTGGTCAGGGTCCCAAAACATCAAAACAAACCATTTTAATGATAGCACAAGGCAAGGCAAAGGGAAGGTGAGAAATACTTTCTCCAGTTCCACTAGCATTAATACATCTCAAGACAGAGTATATCTTGCAAACCTTTCTAGAGGAAATTTCTTCTAATTAATTTGAAGAGCTAGTATCTGAAGCCAAAGAGACTTTTCACAGAAAAACTTTGTTCTTGCACATATATTCAAACAGACAAGTGTCAAGAAGTCTTTGGCAACAGTGTCTGAAGAACAGCATCAATACATTTCTTTATGTACTGGCTTTTTTCCCCTCTGCATATTGAGTTTTGATTAAGTGTCTTGTAAAGGCTAAAGAAGATGAAGCACTCTTGCAGCCAGCAGTCAGATAATTTGAGCCCTTCATTTATTGTAGTACTTTTGGAGGTCTTACTTAAATGTGTGGGACTAATTGTACCAATCCAAGTCAAATTATACAGGCTTAGATTTTGCATTCCCTTGTTCATGAAGGAAAAAGTTTCACTAAGACTGATGCAAGGGAAATTCCATGATATGGTGTGCTGAGAGAAGATGAAATTATATAGAGACTCAGTAAGTGACATCTGAGTTAACACGTGAAAGAAGGTTAAAGAATAACTTCTGAGAACATCCTAGGTTATAATCTGAGCAGAATTGGTCAGGATGCTATTTTCAGGGTAAGAATTAACTCAAATTTACTTTAAATTTCCATGACTTATTTCTTCTATCATTAAAAAAAATAAAAATTATATTTTTATTTTTTTTCAAAGCTTTTCACAAATTTTTAAATCTTTTCTGGGGGAAAAAAAAAAAAAACATAAAACACCAAAGCATATTTCCCTGAGCAAAACTCACTCAGCCCTTTCTATTGGTCCACATAACATAACGTGCTGTGGTAAACTTTTGTTAAATATAAACAATGGTATACCATGGTATTTCAGGGAAAATATGTGAAAGGGGAGGGGGAAGGAAGGTTGTTTTCACAGAATAAAAGCATGCAAAACAAATATTTTTAATTGCTTGTAATTACCTAATTATCATTTGCTTAAGACTACAAATGTCACTGTTGCTGGGTTGGGGTGTTTGTTGGCTTTTTTTTTTAGTTGGATTTTTTTCTGTGGTTTTTTGTTTGGTTGGTTTTGTGGTGTTGTTTTTTTAAAACAAAGGGCAGATTTTCTTCTGGACATGGAAGGCTGATGTGATGTGAGGGAGTGTCAGAAAGAGCCCAACAACACTCAGTGATGGAAGAAAGGATGTGAGAAGTCTCTGACCACGCTGTGCACCTGACCTAGCCTGTGTCTGAGAGGAAGATAAGAATACAAAAGCTGATGAGGGTAATTTGTCAATACATAGCCATAAACTCAGGCTGCGTGAAGACCTTATTTATCACAGGTTGACTTTTCCTAGAAGCCTTCCAAAAGTATGTCTTCCATATAAAAAACCAAACAAAACCCATGTATATTCAGGATCTATCATAAACATGTAAGTGGAAGATGTGGTCTCTAGATCTCATTTCCAGAAGGTATACTTCTCACAGGAAAAAGCCCATTGCACTTCACAACACCTTAAAGGTCAAACCACCTCCTGAGGGGCTGCACCTCAGGAAGGAAGGGCTTTGAAGTCTAAATAGGGTTTAACTGATACCTCACCATGAAAGGAGAGTGCTTGGCAGGTCAGTTCTTCCACACTTTAGCTAGTGTTGCTCAGGCTTATTGCTGTATTTGCAAGAGTTCTCATCAATCATTTTGGCAGTTCAGATTTACAAGGGTGTTGCGTTCCTGTGACCCTACATCGACAATTTTCTATGGATGCAAAGTTAGGCTGGACTCCATGCTTTTCCTAAGGGAATCCATACTTTGCTGTGCATTGCACTAAATGCAAGGGTGAAATCTCATCAGTGATCAGATTAATTTTCTTTTTGCCTAGAATTACTACTTTAAACCTCTCCTACTAAAAATTGTACATTTTATAGGTGGCACTCCATGGTTGGCTATAATATACAGCAGGTATAAACCAATTGAAGTGATCAATGTTATAGCAAGCAACTGTCACACTATTGCACCAACATCCATCAGATAAAATAATTGATAGCGCCTCAATCAATTGATACAAGGAAAATAAAGTCATTATATGCTGGTACAGTACCAGAGGATCAATATCTCCTTCAAACACAAACATCTCTGTCTTGCTTTGACATTAATTACCCACAAATGTCTCCACATCGACATGCCAGTGGGAGACGATTATCCTATTATAGCATCTACTAACTCTGATATTCCCCATTAATCCTAACTGTGCTGACCCTGCCTCTCTTAACAGGCTCCACTTCAGGACATCTCTCAATTCCATTGCTTCCACACAAAGGACTTAGTCATATTTGTGTCTCATGCACTTCCCTATTCACATCGTTTTTTGTTGAAAACTATGTCCATTGGGCCTGGAGCTCACAGACAGAGTGTATGGTAGATGCCAGAAAATTCTACTGGGCCATCAAGTTTCCTGCCTTCATGTGCACTTTGTATCTACCAGCGAGTCATTCATGTCACCTACTGTCAATGTATATATATAATAAATAGTAAATGCCAGCAGCACTTTTTGGTCTGTGATGGCAGTGGCATTAAGCTTTCACCTGAAGCCCAAAATAAAATAAAAAATCAATAACATAAGAGAAATAACCATTGTGGAAGATATTATTTAGTTTTCCACTGAACAGTAGGATCAATGAGAATCGTCTTCTTGTGGATTTAGCTCTCCACTGAAATCCCCAAGATCCCACAGGGATCTGTTGATGACAAAGTGCGGTATCACTGCAAAGATGTTCCTCACAGTAAAGGAAGAAACCTACTGTATTCAGAAAGCTATTTTCACTAATTTTTTCAGGACTTCATACCTCCCTATGTTAAATTGGGTTGAAATAGACTCATGTGCCCAACTTATTGGGAAGGACAGGCACACATAGACAATCTGATTGCATCTGGTTCATTTTCTTAAGAAAACAAGACAGAAAATACCAAAACTACTCCTTTGTCTTTCTAAGTGTGGAATAAAATTAAAAAACAGGATCTCAAAAGGCTGGAATACAAAAAGGCAAAAAAAAAACACTAAAGAAAAAGCAAATCCTAATGCAAACATAAAGAATTATATTAAAAAATCATGGAGTTAAAGCAGCCTCATATCTTAAAGCAAACAAAACAAGTAGCATGAGACATGAGTTTGTGTTGTGTTGAATATCTAAAATATCACCACATGGAGTGAAGTTGATTACGATATGCCAATGAAGCAGACTCAGTTGATGAAAATCATCAATCTTGGAGTTATTTCTATGGGTTGTCAAAGAGAAGCTGGTAAATGCAACAACACCAATGACTACCCGGAACAAAAAACAGTAGAAGCATACTTTCACTGCACAAAACAACTGCCCCTTATTCTGGTTTCTTTCTCCATCTACAAGAATCTTACTTTTTCCACATGCTGATACTCTCACAGTTCATGTCACCTCCTATCCTACATCTTTAGTAAGGCAGTGTCCCTTTACACTGAAAAGAAAAAGTTACTTTTAAGTTGGAGATTGCAGAGAAAGCTACCATTCTGATAGGTAAAACCAGAGATGATTTAACACTTATGCTCACTGAGCTATTAAAACACATTCTATATAGTTGGGAGTCCCCAGTCTGTCCAAATTATTGTTAAAATTTCATAATCTTCTTAAAATACAGTAAAACCAGGGTATTATAATATGATATAAAAACTGTTTTAAACCTTACATTGGTTAATTGCAAATAAGATTCTCCAACAGACTAATGGAAGAAAGCAACTTAGTGTATTGCAGGTTCTTGCCTGATTTAGTATCAGCAAGTCATTCTTTTAACGGATAAACAGGAAAGAGGAGCATGCCTGTTTTTCCTTCAGACATAAGAGTAAACAGACTGCAATCTCCATCGAGACAACAGAAGAACTTTACAGTTCAAATAAAGAAATTGTATTTTGCCATTAAAGAGGGCTGTCTTTGCGTAATTCAGATAGCCCATCCTAGAGGTCTCAGAGAGAAACACTACATCAAACCCTAAACCAGGCAAGTAGTCCTTAAGTTTTCCAGGACTGCAACAACCAGAAGTCTGAATGGCACCTCTTTTCCCTGTAAAATAAACCCTGTAGTTTCTACAACATTTGTTTTCCTTCTGTAATATATGGGACAACACAAAACAGATGCCAAGGAACACTTCTTACACGACTGTTTTAAAAGATAGCTCATATGCTATAATGTTCAGCCAAATTGCTTTTAAAGTATTCATTGTATTTTTCCAGAATTCCAGTTTGAGCTTTTCCAGAGCCTCCGGATGTAGCCTGAATCTCATTTTACTGCTGTGTGCTGTAAAATCATTAGATACACATTTGGTTTTTGATTTTCTCGGACCCTCATACCAAAGGAGAGAAGGATCAATTCATTAAAAGGCACAGAAGCTGCATAGAATCCCAAATAAATTACTAACACTCTCCTCAGGCCTTCCGTATTTGTATTCCCACTACCTACAAATTTAAACAATTCAGTCGCTGGCTTAATTTCCATTTCTCATAAGCAGACAATTAAAACTGCAACATAACTTGGGAGCAGCTCTAAAATGTCTGAGCTGACTCATTCAAACAAGCCTGAAAAAGACATGAACCACTTTAATAAATATTTAAAAATAGTAATAGTTATCTGGCAAAAGGTTAACACACACAACCACTTATCAAAAGTAGGCTGCATACATCCACGCTTCCCTGTCAGAAGCATAAGCAATGAACTACAAATTTAATGAAGACAGAAGTTCAATGAACTAATATGATTGTCTAGTACGCTGATTATGTTCATCTCAATTGCTATTTCAAATCTTGCTTCGATACAGCATTCAGAGCTAGGCATCCAGATTTCTGCACTACTCACCCAACGCAAATCCCCCAGCATTTGTAGGAAACACAGGCGGTGTCTTTACATTTTACACTGCGTCTACATTCACACACTTCTCTCTCCACTTCTGTTTGTGTGCAAATGGTGATAGTCTCTGACACACGGCATTATGCATTTTAGAGAGTGATCATACTCATTCTGTGGGAAAGATGCCAGATTTTTGTAGCTCCAGGGTATACGGGGGAGTAACGAAAGATAACGTTCCCATGTCCATATGCTTAAACAAGCACCTTCCTTTGAGCCCCCACGGTTTTCTCCTAAGTCTGCATTTGGGGCACCATGGTGCCGTTCCAAACGAGAGGTACTGACTCTTGGAGTCCATCTGTTGCTGCTCTATAGACAAGTATTTTAGACTCAACACGTGTTTTCCTACAGTGGCCGGAGAGCAGTGCTCCTGACTTTGCGGTTGGAAGAAGAGGCTGTAAAGGACAGTTAAACTCTACACCACCTGTCCTGCATATGACGTATATGCTGTGCTGATTCCTTTCCCATTGAGTCTAAGAGACTGCTCCAAGCTTCCTTTTCTGTCTGTATCACTACCCCATTTCAGGCCATGATGAAGACAACATGCAAGGGGTCTGCTGTGCATCATTTGTCAGGCACACTGACAAATGGCAGAACCTGGCCTGTAGCGATTTATGTTGGCTTTTGATTTAAGAAAGATCTTCTTTTGTTCACTACTTTTGCTCCCTTGAAACATAAGATTTAATATAATAAAGTAGAAGGGCATCTGTTGATGCTAGTAGTGAGCTCTAAAGTCCAAAACATCAGTTTCTCTTAAGTTATCTTGATCCTTGTACTAAATGAATATTAGCAAAACAGGGGGTTAAATTCTGTGTAATATATAAACATTATAGAAGATATATTTAAGAGTAATAGCCATGCAGAATAATAACAACAATGATAACAATATGCTCTTTCAAGCTCTCCTATGAAACCTAAGATGAAGATACATAACTGAAGTGAAATTTAACAATGCAGCCCATGGGACTATCTTACAAGCATTCCAAGTACAGAATACCCACGAGTTCATGGCCTGTTGTTGTAGTTTAGCATTTTCTCAACAATGATAAGCAATTATTACTGATGTAATGTTGCCTCTTAAAAGCATTTCTAACAAGAAGCCGTGAGACAAAACTCAAGTGGACCGTGATTTCATTGGAACTGAGGGTTACATTAGTCACCATTTTCCTCTCCATCAGCACCTGGAGAACCACTAGATTTGCAACCTTTTTTTCTCCTAATTATGGATTCACGGACAGTTTTGCACATTCGTGACTGTCAGCACTACTCATCTTCACATCAATCAATCAGCTTCTCTAGGTAAGATTTTGATCTTTAGACATTAATGAGAGGTGCAATATTAAGGGCATCTCCACCTGAGCTGACTCTGCCTTGTGATTGAGTGGATGGCTCTGGCCTGGCTGCTAAGACAACTTGCCTCTGCTAGAGCAAGTTCAGTCTTCATGCAAAGCAGAAGGCATACTGCAGTGACAACTTTAACAGGTTAAGAGT
Source organism: Aramus guarauna (assembly GCA_013400195.1). Classification (NCBI taxonomy): domain Eukaryota; kingdom Metazoa; phylum Chordata; class Aves; order Gruiformes; family Aramidae; genus Aramus; species Aramus guarauna. The sequence continues at coordinate 394,559 of VXBL01008144.1, read as the reverse complement.
AGCATTTTCCTTGAAACTTGGTGAAGATAGAAACAGGCATGCAAGAGAAAAGAAAAACAAACTTGAAGAATACCAGACACTGAAGTTAAATAATTGAATCCACTCATTTGCACCTATGTTTTCAGTGCTTACTAAAGCAGTCCTCCTAAAATAATTGTGTATGCTTCCCCTATGTCTAAATGAAAAGGTGAGCTAATGCTTTTGTTTCCTGAAGGGGCAAGTGTGTCTGCCTCAGCTTCAAGCCTGAGGTAAAGAGGTAAAAATTCTTGCTGGAGGACTTTCAAAGAACCTTACAACCTGTGTGCCCTATTTAGCTTACATAGGTTAATGAAGCAATTGGAAGGTACATAAGGTTAAGGTGTCAGTAAGTGCCTAAATTTGGCATGCTATAGGTAACTGTTTTACAAGCCCCACAACTTTTAAAAATGTATGCTAGCATTGGATTAGGAAAATAGACTCTAATCCTGCTTTTGCTTACGAAATGCTCCTCCTGAATTCAGTTGGAGAATGAGGCAAGATGCTTTTCCTGAATTAGCGCTCTCAAGTTTCTTTTAGCAGGGCAGATGAAGAGGTGCTTTTTGCATTCATACCAGAAAGCAAACACAGCAGCTTCAGGGAATTTGCCTTCCCTAACTAGTTAAGATAGTTCTTGGAACACAAAAAACAACCTCTATAAGAAAAGGAGATGAAATTAAGCATGAAACAGCTAAATTTTTTTAACATAGAAGAAGGAATTTCTTTCCTGCCTTTAAAAATATAGTGTATTTGCAATTGTTTAATCTCATTTCAGCTGCAGACTGAAGTAAATGATTCAGGGTAGTATCACCAGAGAGAGCAAGTCAATTTTTTTTTTTGCAAGGTGCCTGCAAAGAAATAAATAGTATTCCAAACATACTTACAAAGTGTAGCTAAACAAATAATTTTCATAACAATTCAGAGTTTCATTTCCAAATCCTCCTCTTATCTCACCACTGAGGTAGATTAATCCATGGGAAAGGAAAAAAAAACCATAAGCAGAACATGCCCTTTTATGTTTACCCATCCTTCCTTACAGCTGTGAATCTTGCTGGGCCTTAAAACAAGCCAAACTCCCCGATCTAGCTGGAGATTTTTGTGGTCTTTCAAGAACCTGTGCCACAGCTCATTCACACTGCTAGAAGATCATTGTTTACTCTCACCAATGACTCTATATTTAAATAATTATTTATTAGACTCCATCTTGTAGGCTTCTGCTTACTGAAATATTTTCCCAAAATTGTTTATCCACATGCTTTTTCCTTTTTTGTCTTCTGTTCTTTAAGGAAGAGGAAAAAACTCCCTAATTCAAGGTAAAAATCTGATGTAAGATCCCCAACACATCCCCATCATCTTTTGCACAGAGCCTCCATTCTCAGAGACCCTTGGAGAGCCAAGGGATTCTCTGTGTTGAGAGCTTCTTCTAACTCCAGTTACCAAAGACACTTTTCCCTCTGATCAACATCACATCTAATCTACACTAGTTTTCTTCTACATCCCTGGCTCAATTGTGCCTTTCAGACCTACTCAAAGTGTGGAAACTACGTGCCAAAAGTTGCCTGGTGCAGAGTCAGGGCACTTCCACAGACAAAGTCTTTGCTGATAGAGTCCTGTGTAATCCCTGTGTGTTGACTGTCCTTTAAGAGTCAGTAAAAAGGGAGGGAGAGAGGTCCACGATATCTTTTTATTCTAGTACCAATGCCTCTGTGCCAATACAGCAATAGAGCTGGGCTTTCAAGAGCAGAAAAAAAGCACCTGTGACCTCTCTTTCCACTGTGCATCGCCAGAAAGTCTATGCACAATGTAATCCATTTAGCCTTTAGCTGGCTGTGTTAAGAGGTTATTGCCTAGATGTTATTACCACCTCTACTGTGCCAACAGAGTGATCTACAAGATGACAATAATACTGACCTTTTCTTAAATAAAGCTTTGAAATTTAATGATATAAAGTGCAATACATAATATTATAGTGGTAATAACAATGACCATTATTATACTAATTAATCTCAATACGGTCCTGCTCATGGTAACTTGATTTATCCATCCTAAGAAAAAAAAAAAAATCGGTAAGAATAGAAAAATTCACACCAAAAAATATCCAGATTTTAACTGGGAGGTAAATTAAAACCTTGAACATATTCAACCAATATAGATATTCACCACAAAAACACCAACTGTGAAGAAACATCGTTAGTCACTTCAAAGAGCCACTGACACAGGAGGTGAAAGGAAGACATGGGCTCCAGTTGTTCAGGATGGTGACTCTGTGCCATCAATCCATCTGTAACATCAAATAGAGCCTTCACCAGCCTGGGAATGATACAGCACAAGCCTGCATGTGCTGACACCGTTCTGTAGATGTACAGCTCTAGTATCAAGCATTTACGATGACATCATCAATCTTCTCCTGAGACTGCTAAACTCGGTTTAAATGACCCTAGCCCGCTTTGTACCCAAGCCTGGCCTCATCTCCCATGCCACTAAATTCACAGGACACTGGGAAGGTTGCTGCCCTGGCCCTGAGTTACTCTGGAGTAACGGGGTTAAATGGCATTAAGGTATGTCTTACTAAAAGCCCTAAGAAAAAAGACCAAAATCTCCACTAATCGCTTGAAAGATTTCACATCAAAAGTGAAAAGCTTCCAAAAAAAGTGGAAATGATAGGACTTACCACAAGAAAATTTAGGCAACCATAACCTTCACTGCACCTCTCTTAAATGTGCCTGAATTCAGTGAAAGCTGGACTACAAGCAGGCCCCCAACCACCAAGATTTAATTTAAAGCATCTTTTGTGACACCTGCCTCAGCAACATCTGGCTCCTGCCGCCGAGTGCCAATTTCAGGCAGGCTATAAACCTGCCAATTAGAAGTCACATACCGAAAAATTAAATTTCATTAGTGGAATGGAATTTGTGAGCTCAAGCTGGCAAATCTACATCATTTAATAAATCAGCGTGAGCCTACTAGCATTCAACATTAGGAAGACTCAACCCATTTTCAGACAAAGTAGCTCTTCCCCTTTGCCATTTTAGCCACATTTGCATTAGTTACTGAGCCAGCTGCGCCACTGTGACACCTGCTCATCGCTGTTGTTCTGAGTGGCACAGGTCAATCTGATTTTGCTCCTACCATCACAAAATCCATCAGTTCTTTCCTTTTCTAGCTACATGCATCTATCTACTCAAATCCATTTTCGTTCAACACAAAAGCTAAACTGGCTTGCCAGAAATCAATTATCTCAAAGCCAACTGACCAATCCACACTGTGAAACAGGATGACTTTAAAAGTAGGAGGGGGGGAAGAAAATACAGAAAGACGTAAACTTTCATGGAAAATTGACTTCTTCATATTGTAATGTGCAGTCAGCATCCATTTACATCATATACCTAACACTTTCCTCCTGCTACTCTTCTCCCTGCAATCCTTCTTCCTTGTAACGCAGGGCTCATACAGTTATTTGGGATATTCCCATCTGCATTCCCCACTAGGCAAGCTGAAATGAGATACTGACAGGCTCGTGCATTTTCCTTGAAAGTGATGTCTCAGCACAAAGATTTCAATTTAGTACAACAGTGATATTTCATCTCCAGAAGTAATGACTCCATCATATTTAATACTGCCAGTGTTACATTTTTCCTAGATGAAAAAAATTGCACTCAAACCTAATGTATTTCAAAGAGACTGTCAATGTCTCAAGAGTAGAAAAATCTCTACCGGTTGCATTGATCTTGGCTTTCAAAAGTTAATTTCTGGGGCTTCTACCTGGGTGGTAAAGAGTAGCAAAGGCCTTGATTTCTGACAAGGTGATTCCAGCCCTCTGAAAATTGAACCCCATGGACTTTGGGCTCAAAGTGCTCCAGAACTGAAGAATTCAAAGCTACTAGTCACTGCTGGAGAAAGCCTCAGCTACTGCCTAATTCCTAGCTATTTTGCTGTGATGTATCCATGTCTACAACACTTAAAAGGCATCCCCTAGTGTAGGTAACGTTTAAGCTTCCACTTAAAAAAATAAATATAACTTCCAGCACATGCGACTGCAGATGAAATCTTCTCAAGAAAGGCTGGTGTAACCCACTGCAGAGCTGCTGGAAATACAATTACACAATATGAAGATGTATCAGCCAGAACAGGACTGACAGCCATCATTCTCATTTCTGACAAACGAGGCACAGAAGAGATCTAAATTTTTTGTAGAAGTAGGTCCCATATATGCCATACTTTTTTTTTTTTTCCTCTCTCTTCAGAACACAGCAGTATCAACGAACATGAAACACATCCTTGATCTGACCTTCGAAATTCAAGGTTTAATGTATGACAGATCAAAGAGGTTTTAATAAAAAGATAACACATCTGCGAGAAATGTGAGTAGGCTGTTCATCAGCATTAAAAGTTTGTCACTAAATAGATCCTTCTGCATCTTAAAAACACGATCAGCTTTTTATACATGAACCAAAATAAGACTGGATGTACATTCTTAAGACCACAAGATTCAAAACACCATCAATCTGTTCTGAGTGAATGGCACTCCTGAGATTTCGGATAGGGCTGTAATAAGTGCCTGTGGCACTTGAGAAACGCAGGTGGTAAAGGGGAAAAACCTGCAGTCTTGCTCCTGGGAATTCTCAAATCATAGCTCACATCAGCTCTGAAATGTCTAAGTAATAAAACAGAAGTCAGAAAACAGAAGTCCTACTGCTATATGATTCTCTTCATTTCTCAGACAGGAGTGCGAGGAATGCGACATGAATGCTTCCTGCCTCAGATCTTTCATTTGCAATAAAATGGACACCGCCACACCAGGTCCTGTAATACTGCTCGTCTGGATGGAAATACTGCGAGACACAAGATACTGGAACAAATATTTCTTTGAAACACTCCGTATGGAGGGTTTCACTCTATACTAAGCAGGGCACAACTTGAAAACAGGATGGAAAAAGTCTGTGATATATAAGCGCATGACAAACAAATCTTGCTCTGCTTCACATCAGGGCACAGGTACAATCATTACCATAGCTTAAATGTGAAAATTTCTCATTATTCACACCTTGCTGTTAATTTGAGGGAGAAGAGTTAGACCATTCCAGACAAGTTTTCAAGTGCATGCAACTTCCTCTCCTCTTCCTGAATCATTAATCTTCCTTCTCCTGCCTGAAGCCTAATGGGAATCAACACTGACTAGAACTGGAAACCTTTGTGCGTGCATGCATACACACAACACACACACACGTTGGACTATCTTGGAAGAAATGTGAGCAGATGGGCTCCCACTAATGAGATGATTTACAGAAGCCTACCCTTCAAAATGAATGCTTGATAAAAAGGAAATAAAACATGCTTGCTCCACAAGCTAATTTTTTACCCAATACAACTGTACTGGGAGGAATTTTTATTTTTGTTTTTTAAAGGAATAGTTATACCAGATGTGTAAGTCGTAGAGTTGCCTGAAACTGTCAGTGGGATGGAGTTATGGTCTCCTCTTCTGCCTTCTGATGTGTTTTGAGGCTCCTGGCAGGTATATCATCATTAATTGCTACAGAGGGGCAGTATTCTGTGAATCAGACTTAGAGGGTGACATAGGGAAGCCAGACTTGTACGGAAAACTTGGAAAGGAGCTGGGATCATGTCTCTGTTCAGTTATGTACAAGGACAAATCCTCAAAAATTTATTTGGAACATACCTTTTCTCAGGTAGCATCTGTGTTTTAAACTTCACGTCACCTTTGCTTAATCTTTATTTCAGCTGGAAGAAAAGCAGATTAATTACCTAGCTTTTAACCTGTTTGCAAACCTGGGGTCTTTCCTGAGAAACTGATACTGGAAGATGACACAGGATGGCAAATCTTCACACAACTGTTCACTATCTACAGCAAGTTGTGGAAGTTGATAGAATTAAGGTACAAAGTTTTCATTTGGCTACAAAACCTGATAATACGATAGCCACTTCTGTAAAAAGCTGTCTCTGCTGGGGGAGAAGGTCAGAAATCCTAGGGAAGATTACTGCAACTTTGAATTTCATAGGGAAGTGAGAATTAGTATCTCAAGTAAATTAGCTGTTATGCAAAGAGGTGTTTTGCCTATGTACGTGTACTGTGCATACCCTACTGTGGAAGGTGACATCAGACCCTTTCTCCAGCCTTCACAATCAGCTCTATGCCAATGGTCCTGCAAGGCATTTTGGGAATATTGTCCCGTCGTACTAAGTGAAATCCAATCCCCAATAAAACACACTGCTTGTGGTGTGACTGTCCATGCATGTGAAGATTTGCTTTCCATTAATACTTGTACAGTAATATTGGATTTTGCAGAAGTTCATTTAATGGGAAAACAAAAGGAACACGCACACTGCAGAGGAAGTTTTAAACTGGAGTGAATAATAGAAAATAACTGTGGCAGCTTTGCCAAAGCATCTACAAAAACATTGAAAAATTCATAATTTAGGAGTGACAAGGAAAAACACTTTTTTTTTTTTAATTTTCAAAATGAATAGGTGTCTGAAAATATATCTAATCACTTCAAGCTGTCACCACCCACCCCTGGAATCTGGGGGTGGAAAAGGAGGAGGAAAGGAACTGCTGATGATGGAAATGCTCGGTTATTTGTTCATTGTCAGTGAGCAGGGACAGAAATAGCTCCTCCAGTGTGCTGAGATGATGCGTAAATTTGTTCGTCTGAGGGTCAGCTCAGCTTTTTCAAAGCTACGTAATGCAAGATGCTGCTGCTACTGCAGCTAACTGGGAAGTTTAAAGGATATAAATTCAATGAGATTTTAAATCCTAACTCTCATGAAGGTCCCTAAAAATTTCAGCCTAACACATCTGTCATTACTGAGTGCTCCATCTACCTAATCCAGAAGTTATAAAAAATTGAGTTTTTCTCATGTCACACCATATTTGGTGTCATCCTGAAACTCTGAGATCAAAAGAATCATACTTTTACTGTCTATTTCTAAGCTTACTCTGACAGATGCAGAGAAAGCCATCTCAAAAAACAGATGGCAAAAAGGGTCAAATAAGAGAGATCTTGTGATTTTTAAGTCAGTCTTGGGATGTCCATTCCTAATTTAAAAATGGAAAGAGATTACCTCTCCCCCTTGCTCTCAATTGCCTGGTAAAGCAAACACTTTTTACATACGAAAAAAAGTTGCAGGTGCAGAAATTGGAACAGCTTTATGTCCTCAACTTGAGCAAACAAAATAGACCTTTAAGGCAAAATATTTTTAAAAATCCAACTGTGACTTCACAGAAAAAAACCCAAAACCAACCACAAGCAAGCAAAAAACAAACGCCCATAAAAGCCCAACAAGGTATGTCTCCTCTCCAACATTTTAGTGGCAGTTCTGAGATGCCTCTATCAATTCCAAGTCTTGGTACTTAACTGTATGGGAAAAAAAGTTAAATACAGTCAAATTTCATCTCCCTAGCTGATAGTAGCTTTCTACAATTACCCTTAAAGGCCATTTGATTTGATAATGTATTCACCATGATATAAAATTTACATAATGTTTTTCAATGACTTAATTAATATGCAAATATTAGGGGAAAGATTGAAAACGCAACTCAAATGTTCCTAAACCATGATGATGTGCTATTTAAAAACGGGGCGGGGGGGAAGAGAAGGAATCAAATGGGACCTTATCATCGCACAAATAAAGCACTGCAAGAGAATACAACAGGTTGAGTTCTACACCAGCTACACTACAAACCCTGCAGATGTACTAGGTGTTCACAAAACACAAAAATGTCTAATTTTGAAACACAAAGAAATAATTATTAGAGTTACTCTTCACTACATGGAAGAGGAAGAAAATGGAAGGGGTGGCTGGTGGCTCCACTGTTGAAAGTTGAAGGAAGAGAAGAATTCCAGGACAAGCTTTCAAACATCTGCCTGTAAAGCTCAAGAATTCCTCACAAATAATCTTCCAGACTTTTAATGCCTTTTAGAATAGCACATCAACAAAATACTATTGTAGATCAGTGATCCTCTAGTCCTTCCAGATGACAGGCTTATGACAATCCTGATCATCTAAGCCCTTAGCTGGTACCAGGGCCACGTGTTCTAACAGCATCTGCAGACGGTCACTGCAGAAGTCACTCCAGTCTGATCACAAGCCCCTCACAAAATATGCCTGAAAAATAGCGATACGGGAAAAGCAGGCAATAAAACTAAAAAGCTGAGAGCCACACTGTCCTTAAAGTTTGAAGTCTTTTTAGAACAAAAGATTCACTGTTTTTCATGGTAATAGTCACCAAAGCTTTGATACCTGCAGTACTGTCACCTCTGAAATTCCAAGCATTTGTTTTATAAAAAACCACTGGGGAGGTGGTGGGGTTGTTTTTTTCCCTTTTGTTTTTGTTTTAAAAGTCAAGAATCATAAGATTTTTTTCTATTGGAAAGGATAAAAATAAAAAGCCTAAATTAAAACTAATTGTAGCCTGAATAGCTAATGAATTTAGGGCCTAGACAGGCACACTCAACCTTTTTTTCTATGGAAAATCATTCACATTCTCATGGCTTCTTTTCACTGGCACTGGCTCTGATAATTTTCTCCTCTTCCAGAATGGTTTCATCTATTTTGATAGCAGTCTCTGCCTGTAGCAAAACACATTTAGCAGTAACACTCCTGTGTTATCGCTCAGTCAATTTTTTGCCTATTTAAGAGTTAAGGTAACTTTTCCTGCTTAGGCGTACACCCTGAAATGTCTGAGGTGAGGTTTGCCATCTACTCTAAAAACCCCAGAAGAATAGCAACTGAACTATTCACTGAGATACTGTGCAGCCTACAACTTGGTCCTGTGAGCTCTGCTCCACCCTGCGATAAACCTATGCCGAATTCTGTTGTGTTCAGTCCTATTTGGTTCATCTAAACAATGTCCTGTCACTGATGGGGATGAAAAAATTGTATTCTACACCAGACACCAAAAACTATGGACAGCTGAACACGTGAAGGACAAAATATATTTTCAATGTTAAGACGAACACAAGTGAAATATATATGGTTATAAGGTGATTACCTTCACTTTCTGATTTGGTCAGTTAGGTGCTTAATTCTCATTGAGTCCTTGGAGAGGCTCAAAGAACAAACTATCAGAGATCTTATCTTAGAATTTTACTATGCAAATACCGACTATATTTTGTGTTGAGAAGCTACAATCTTAAAAATTAAATATACCCAAAGAGCAACCAAATGACCCACCATAAGAAAACTTATCGCAAAAAGCTTGAGAAAGTCAGTGTCACACCAGCAAGCTCTTTCACACTTGTATTTACACAACCAACCAATTATTTTTTCTGTCTCGATAACCTACTTCAGATGAACAAAGAGTCCAACACTTTCCCTTAGCTCCTTATCAGTCACTTCATACATGCCTATAGCTAATATTATTATGCTATGGTTTTTAAGTGTCTGTCATCAAGTGGGTCTTTGATGTGAAGAGACAACAAATCTGGATAGAGCTGATAGATGTTTTAAGTCCTTTCTTAGAGGCTGGATAGAATAATTAAACTGATGCTCTGTAGTGGTAATTAGGGAAGAAAATAGAGCCACCAGCCAGTTGGGGGATTATTAGCAAGTAACTTAGCAAGCTGTGCACATATAAAACACGAAGGCCCAGGAAAAATAAGCAGATAGCTTGATCCTGAAAGACTTGGAACCTAGAACTGCTGGCGGCCAGAAGTCTGTAAATACACAGCATTTGAAACGGCAAGAATAAAGTCCTTACGAGCTTCAGTAACAGACAAGACTTAAAGGAAAAAACAGAGACATCTCTAACTTGAGCCATGAATTTTTCCTTCAAAAACAACTTGGAAAGATTCAGAACACAGTCACAGCTCTCCGTGCCAAAGGGGCACAGTACATTAAAAGGTGTTTGGGGGCAGCTAACAACTGTTCCATCAGAAAGCATTTATGTATCTAGTAACTCCTCATACAGAGCTCCATTTTGTTCTGATATCCCCAACATGTGAAATAAAAAATTATGGGAGCCTAAATTCCTACGACAACATGGCTTCAAAGACAAAGACCAGAGGTCTGTATGGGTGCAAGCATGTGTGTCTGCCTATTAATAAAGTGCCTACTGTGATGAGCTCTTGGAGTCGGCAGTATATAATTATATTCCTCTAACCACTTACGAGCGTCCATAGGCACACAAGCAGTGCGTACAAAGAGCGCAGCTCTAATTTGTCCAAGACCTAGTAGGCAGGAATTACAGGAGACTCTGCTGCTTCTGAGAGGTGCCTGAGGGCACGTACGGAGCTCCTGACACACTGAGCTAAAGAAATGTGAGAGGAATTGTACACCCCCAAGAAGAACTAGGGCCGACTTTTTTCAAAACTCCCATGAAAGAACAAAAATGGAAAGCCTAGCTGTGCTAGTCAAAGAACAGACCAGGCATGCCAATGCTTGTGTTCCCAATGCTCTACAGGAGAGGTGTAAGATCCTAATGTAAAGTTTTCTAGGACGTCGCGAATTCACCTCCTGGCTCCACCCCATGATGCTACATCACATTTGCTGTTGTTTTAATGCTGTAAGCCACTTCTCCAGGCTTTATGGAATTCCTCTCCCAAAATTAAGAATCCACTTCCCTCTCCCTTACTCGCAGGTATTTAAGCTTTATACTTAAAAATCACACTGAAGTTATTTTTCAATTCACAAAAGATAGCCATGGTGAAATTTCAGCACAAAACCCAGAAATGTTATGAAACAAGAAATTTATTTTCTTGTCACAAAGAAATATGCCATGAAAATGCATTCACGACATTTAAAAATTTATGCAAAGATTCTGCTAATCTAGGAATAGAGAATGTCAAAGGAGGAGCAAAGAAGTAACGCTGAAAGGGCAGTTTCAAGAGTGGCTGTATTCACTTTTCGAATAATTCTTCATGGAATAGATCAAAATATACCCCCACAGACTCCTGGTTTTTTTTGTTGTTTTTTTTTTTTTTTTTACTTAGCCAGCACTATTAAAAGTTCTCGCTGAAAGTGAACATCTCTAAGGTCTGTAAAGGCCTGAGGGTCTATAGCTTTCTCCTGTCACGGTTCCAGCTAATCTCCGCTTCTTCAAGAAGGGCAAGTGAAGTTTAATTGTTAGAAGCTAATTTTCTTAAGCTTTTCATTAGCAAGCATTTCAACAGAAATGAAAGTGATGGATGGTATTTCGACATGTACATAACGTCAGTAACCCAATGTTAAAAATCTGTGTTGCTGTTACAGCACAGCGCCAGCCGTTGAGGTTACTCACCATTACTGTTATTTTACTTGCAAAGAGCTTGACTGGTAAAGATTCACAACAAAGTACGCTAAGGGCAGTTTGATCATGTTTTACAATTAAATACAGCTCGTGAATGACAAATAATTTGAAGAAAATATATTAAGATCTCAGGCTCTCATTACTCTGTTTTCATTGTTGTTTTCATCAACTCTTTGAGCAAACACTCTTGCCATTCTCATTTCTGCAGACATCCTGCTAATGCAACTGTCCTCAATCCCCCAAATCATTCCGCTTTTGCCAGATACCAAAATCTCAAGTGCACCTCTTCATCTACATGTCTTACTTCCACCCTGAAAATCCTTTAGCTTTGTCTACCCAAACATTTCTGGAATACACAAAGCAACATTAAAATACACTGAAAGTTGCCATTAAAACAACATTAGGGTTCTATATGTTGTTCAGTTCTGTGTACAATTCATTAAGCAACTCCATGCCTCTTTTAAAAGGAGCAGCTGCAAAATTTCCAGTCTGCTGCACAGCAGTGCTGTGAAACCTTGAGAGCTTACTGCAGATTTGAAGCACAGCTTGCTGCAAAATACAAGAGATTTTGGCTACTTTTAATAAATCTATATTTATAAAATATTAACACAAAAATGAAATAAGAAGGTCCAGAATGGATTCCAAGAAGATTTTTCTCCTAATTTAAATCTGTTCAGCATTAAACTGTCCCTGAACAATGACCAAGCCTTAAAATGTACAGGAAATGTTCCAGATAAGCAACAAACTACATCTCAGTTGTCCTTTCTGCAAGTTTGCAAGTGAACGTTAAAAGCCTGAATTTTGCTATAAGATTTTGCCTATTGTTTCCTTCTTCAAGGCATGCAGCGTTAGAATCACACAATCATTTAGGTTGTAAAAGACCTTTGAGATCATCAAGTCCAACCACTAAGCTAGCACTGCCAAGTCCACCACTAAACCGTGTCCCTAAGCGCCACGTTTACGCGTCTTTTAAGGATCTCCAGGGATGATGACTCAGTCACTTCCCTGGGCTGCCTGTTCCAGTGCTTGACAGTGCAAGAGGGAAGTTTGTTGTTGTATTTTTCAGTGCTCACTTTTATCTTCTTGGGAAACCAAGAAGTGCCATGGAACACAAAGGATGAACAGCTAACCAAGTTCTCCACGCTCAGAAGAGATGCAGGGTTTTCAAAATGGGAGATATTTTGAAGATTTTAGTTTAGCCATAATTTTTCCTGTGGCAATAATCCAAAATATTTTAATGTATGGCAATTTATTCCTATGGCAATAATCAAAAATATTTTACTATTTCTTGTTTGATGTCACATATGCCCAGACTTTTAAGTTACTATGTTGTCCATATGCAGTGCCTATAAAAAAAAATAAATTAAAAAAATCCTAGAATTGGGTTCCAGTAACCACATTAGAACAAGTTACAGCTGTTATTCTACCACACCATGAAATTTTCCAAAGCTATAGCTTCCAGTATTCACAGGAAATCAACATCAAGTTGTTGTTTTTTACCTTCTCTCATCATTCTTCAGCTTTCTCTTCTGCTAGTTCCCTAGTGCAGCACCCTCACAGCTAATGCCTATGCCTTACTCCCAGTTTGAATCTATCAGGCTTTAACTTCTAGGTCTTGATTCTTGCTATACCTTTCATCACCAGATGAAAGAGCTCTTCATGCTTAATCAAATTACTTCTTTGCTGTCTTTTGGATATATTAATCAATTTCTAAAAAAAATCCCTTACATCCACATCTTTCTTCCCCTTAAGTGGTTTTTGAGTGCCCCCCCCCAATGCATTTTATTATTATTAATAATATTGAAAATTGAGTAAAGGTAATTTTAAAGAAGCTAAAGAATCCTGCACCCAGTACACAATAAGGTTAAGCACCTTGCACATACAAAACAAGTTGTGATCCACACTCCAAAGATATCAAAGAGCAGACATATGGCTGTAGACAATAGAAAAAACCACAAGAGGATACTAGACAGACCAGGGTGTCTAGCTAACTGACCCAGAAGCCAACATTATACCAACTTTGAAGCCAACAGTACCATGTGTAGAAAATAACATTCCAAAATCTGCCTCACTGTCAGTCAGCTAAAAATGAAACATCTTGCTCAAAAGGTGTCTGCAGCTCCGTTGCTCGTATTCTCATAGATTACAGTCCATATTTTGTAGAGACTTCTCAGTTTGCCATAAGCATGAAGAGATTGAGGATTTTTAGAACAAGAAGGGGTTAATTGCAAAAAAATTAGCATCTCCCTAGAAAGTTTCATTCTGTCTCTCCTGCAGGACTATGCCAGCAAACAGGAAGAGAGGACTGTTCAATAAAGTAAGATTCTGCTATAATACAAAAGAAGAGTACAATTCAGACTACTTAGCAAGTTATTAGCTTTTCCTCAAGAAGGACAAACATATTTAATGTCCCTATAGTCAGGAATGGTTAATTTGCTAGTAATGTTTCCAAAGGAACTCTTACAACTCAAGATCAATATGGATTATTTTAGATATTTTTTTCCTCTTCACTGCTGCTGAAAATTGTTTTCAAATGTTGCTTATCTTCTAGCCTTTGCTCAAGATCTGCTTAATTTTTGCTCTGACTGAGAATTATCTGATGTGGTGATGATTTGGGCAAGAGGACAAAAAAGTGGATATGTAAGTATGAATGCAGTAAAAAACTGAGACAAAGGAGGTTAGAATTTCTTTTTAATTATTTTATTATATTCTAAAGCTAGGCAGAAAGTTCAAGAAGAAACAGAAAATTGCTACCTTCCACTAAATAAAAATTAGTTTTTTAACTTCCTAACAAACATTTCCTGACTCGTAAAATGCTTCAGTCTCCAGAAAATGAAATTGCAAGAAGACATGTGAGAAAAGTAAAACTTCCCTTATCTAATTTTATGTACTATTTCTGGGGCTTTATTCTATTTAAGGAGGAGGAAGAGGAGGGTGAAAAGGCAATTAGTCTTCAAGCAAGGGGAAAAAATTGTAAAATATGACATTCAGTTATAAAAATATAGGATTTGCTGTAGCGAGAGGAAAATCAAACCAGGCAAGCCCTCAGGTCTGAAATGCTGATCCTGCAGTGACCAATACGCTTTCAGGGAAAGACCAACAGAAACAAACTACACTGTACATTATGGATTGTGCAATACAGAGGAAAAATTGTGCAAAGAGGAAAAAGTGCTTTCTGATCCTTGCAGAAATCAGCTTACTCCTTGAAGCATGAGATTTGATTACCTTCAACTCAGCAGGCACAGCCATGAATATCACATTCTATTTGATAAAGGGACAATAAAGTAAGAATTTCTAGACCACTTCTATTCTGCAACCTGGGCAATAATTGCAATGAGAAATCTATAGCAAGAACATGTACAAACAGCATCAAGGGCCTTATACCACATTGGTATTTAGACCTTCTCTTTTGAGAAAAAAATCCTATGAATTAATAAAGTCTAACAAAACCTCATGACAATTAAATTCCCCACAACAGAAAAGCAATAAAACCCAGTGAAAAAGTTGTTTATCCGATAGAAGCTTTAGGACAACACATATATCTGACATGTGGCGTATACCCCTGTGGTCCGTCATAAAGCTTGAGTGCAGATTTTTGCAAAAGGCCCTAAATGCCACCCATCAAAATAATCGAACAGGAACACTGGCAGTTGAACATCTGTGTTCTGCTCAAAAATACGCTGAAACATACTTTAAATCTGACATGCCTTAACTATAGAATAACTTCAGGCATGCAATGATACTGGCTTATGAACATCTTTAGACTACTGCTCCTTTGACAGCACTGCCTTTCCCCAGTGCACACAGCATTAATTTATCCTTCCTCTATCAGCTACAAACACCCTCCCCAGCTTCAACACTAAACAATTTCAGTTGAACTTGTATGGAAATAAAGAAACAAGCCTGGGAAGCTGTACGAGTTCTGCATAAATCAGGTAATGCAGTCAAGCACCACTTTCTACCAGGACTGAGAGTTTGAATGAGTTTTGAGGGTAGGAACAGTGTCACATGCTGAGCAGAGGTACAGAGAACTGGACATTGTAGGCACAGATCAGAAAGGATTAGGGCTACTTACGCAAAATGCTGAGCACTCAGATTCTCATTTATGACAAATACTAAGTTTTAATGAGCTCTAAATTTCCCACTAAATTGACTAATTCCAGTTCTGGAAGGTCTTTTTGATCTTGTTTTTAATTTTTATATTTATCTGCAATGTTACTGCCTCACAGCAAAGCCAGGAGCCTGTTACATGGGTACTCCTTCTACATGTTGTGCTGAAACTGGAAGGAAGAGGGAAGATGAAGGCTACCTTAGCTTTCATAGCTGCTAAGGAGGAAATATGAATGGCCTGATCTTTTCTGCTCTTTGTAAACTTTGTCAGGGTACTGGGAATGTGGAGTGTCAAAGTGTCCTACCCTACAGGGGGAGGAGGATTGCTCACTGGGGTAGGTGTTGCTGGCTGGTGTCAGCTCCAAGACACAGAAGATGAGAAGCAAATCATCTTGTTAGTCAAGATATACAAAATAAACTATTGCTGGAAAAATCAGAATTACCATAGTGTCTGCCAAGAGGAGTGCCCTGGCAAGTACTTAGCAAAGCCATTCTCTTCAATGCCTTTTTAAACAGCTCCAGTAGCATAAGATTTAAAGATTTATAGTCAAATATTGCACTCTTTCCTGATTCAGAGATGTCACTGAAGAGGCTTATAGACATGCTTCATTCTAACTTCCATGTTACTTAAACACTATACCAACCTTTCTCTTAAGTTTTAGTTCCTCTACTCTGCAGTCCACCTCTGTAAAGCAGTTACCATATGCTCAACTCACATCTTGCACTTGAGCTTTCTTTACTTACACAAGATTTAAACATATGCTTAAATGCTTTGCTGAGGAAGAGATTAATTTCCAAGACATGAGCATTTTGAAACCAAATTCAAAGAAATAAGAAGTCCAGTACCTGGATTTGGGGAAATACAAAAGCAGGAGAGGTGGCATGACTTTAAAACTTTCTTGTCAGTCCTTGCTGGGGGTGTGTGTGTGCTTGAAAGGACCAAAAAGAAATGGTAAGATGTCTTCTTGTTGCCTGAAGGTATTTAATACAGTGGAGCAAGGGGAATATAATCAGCATTAAAGTGCTCTTCATAAATAATGGACAATCTAGCAGCTTTTATCTACTCTGCACTTCAAGAAAGTTTCTACTGCTGAATATTTAATAAGCAAAAGGTAATTTATTGTGGTTTTTAAATTATACAATTCAGAAACTGTTAGGAAAAAAGTTATATTTTCCAATATAGTAATGACTAGTTTTGAATTTCTAAAGAAACACTGGCAGCCTAAATACATATTTTGAAACCTAACACACAAAAACTACCAGCGACACCTTTGCCCTAAACTCTAACCACTGATTTTTAAGATGTCAAATCCTGTTCAGTGATAACAGTATTTATTTTCAAGCGAAGAATAAACTTGAATGTACATTTTCCTAAGATGTCAGTTCTAGTTTGCACTTCTCAACAAAATATACAGCTGATCACAGGTCATTAAAGATGTGCATCTGTGACAGCCATTTTCAAGAAATCTGCTTTCTGTACATTATTTTAAAGGTGTATTTTATTACAGCCTTTTTAAAATGACAATTAGAGTTCCACATAAACAAAACCATTAAGAAAACATACTGGTGAACAGGTGACTCGTCAAGATGAGTTAGAGCTAACCTTAGCTCCGTCCCCTGTGAATATAAGGCTACGACGCAATCTTATTGCCGCATCCAGAGACAGATGCTCTGTGGGTGTATATTAGCGTGACTTTACAGAAGTCAGTCATGCTACATCTGGTTTCTGTCAAGAGAAGCACCAGTGCACTTCTCCTCAGCATCAAATCTTCTCTGCACAACGTCACGCGCCTACGAAAGAACGCCACGGGAGCCTGCTGCGAACCAGCACACCTAGCATCCCAGTCACCTGCAGCTTTAATAACACCAAAGCAAGAGGCTTTAGTGTTCCTTAGCCAGAGCTATCCCTGGGGAATTTTTCAGTTTTCTTTCTAACGCTACACTTCCAAACCATAGGGCTACTCTAACAAAACCAAAACCAAACACCAACCAAAAAACTCCCCAAAATATGACAATTCATTGTTTTCCAAAGCTAAGATAGCAGAGAGATCTTTCCTTTCTTATTTTCTTCAGATGGTAACTGAGCCCCCACCCCAAATCCTCTTTTTTTATTCACAGTCCCCACTTTAAAAGACCAGATAATGAAAAAGTTAAAACAAGAAAGGAGCTATCTGCAGAAGTCAGAAGCAATTGGAACAAACAATACTATACATGGCAAATCATCTACATACTAATAGCCCCCTGCATGTGGGCAACACACACGTCTATTGAAAAAAAAGTATGTTTATTTATTGAATGACTTCTTATGACATAGCAAGAAAGAAGTCTGAGACACCTGGCTAACCTCTAGATCAATCATCCTTCTTAGAAGAAAAGTGCAGTGCAAGTCCCATGGAGTGATGTGATACACACAAAAACACCCTGTACAAAGCCGTACTTTGGATTTCAGATATTTTTCTGTGCATTTGTAAAAATAAAATTGATCTTTAACACTTAATTCATATAGGCCTACAGCTTTGTTGACATGATACGTCCCTCCTACATTTACCAGCAGAAAAATTCAGACAGACCTATCATGCATGATTTGGCATTAGATACCTCAACTGCAGCAGTAAGGTTATTTTAAGGGACATGTATCTCCTACAGTCTGAACCTTACACAACACATTAGCATACATCTAAAATAGCTGCTAAACTGTATATTTATAGACATAGTGAACGCGTTCCTTAACTCTGGTTTACTTAGGATGGTATTCAAAATTAAACATCCTATCGTTCGTCCGGGTCTGTCAAATATTGAGTGTAAATTTGGAGGCTGCAAGCAATGCACAGGTTTTATCCTGGCCCATTGCACAGACACAGAGTTTTCTTCAGGTCAATAAATTCCCTCAAGACACCACATTTAAAACCTTTAGATGTTTTAACAGCCAAATCATACTTTTTAAAAAAGAACTTTTCATGTCTATTGCAGAGCTAATAGGAACAAGAATGAATGATACCTATAGGCTTCTTGCTGCCTTTTATATTGCTCTTCCCTCATTACATTTCACAGACTTGGGTGTAAAGGTAAAAGAAAAATCTTTTATTAGGGAAAAAATTCAAAAGGAAGAAAATGTCTCTGAAGGAAGCAAAGCATCTCAGTTGTGCCCCCTGCTTGTGCAAGAAGAAAATGAAGCTCCTGGCAGTGCTTGCCAAAACAGGCTGCAGCTGGATCCAAAACATTATTGATGGGTAACTGAAGTTTATATACATTGATAGAGTTAAACACCAACACTCTAGACTAATGAAGATACAGACATGCTCTTCTGTTTGATAGTATCTAACAATTTGTCAAGGACTGTAATTGAAGCCAAAGACAGCTTGTTTACTCTGTATTAAAATACAATATTTCATATCACACTGTTAGAGAAAATGATACATATATCATCTGGTATTTAGATAGAACTTTAGATATCTAAGAGAAATCAGGATGCGTCAGTTTAGATGAGCAATCCCACAAAGAATGACTATGATACTCATATAAAAACAACCTATGGACAAGCTCATGGAACAGTAGGACCATGAAGTCTACTACACCAAACTTCCTGACGGGAAATTAACTGACCCCTCTGGAAATGATGCAACTGCTCTGTTTCATATAGACCGAGTCTCTGTTTCCCCTACTTCACTCTCATCCCTGGTATGTCCATAAATTAATAAAAGACACAGAAAAATAGGCATAGTCACAATATGTAACCATAAAGAGAAACAATTTTCAGCAGAAAATTCTTCCATTGAGATAGATTTTTAGGTATCACTGAACTAACTCCATGGTTCTCAAAGGTCAAACAGGTCAACTTACGTAGCTCTCCTACTTTCAGTATTTCACACAGCATCTTTGTCAGCTCAATGCTACTTCGGCCAAATGGGCACTCATGCTTGTCTTCTCGACTGCTGTTCTCCAGGACAATCTGAAGGAGGAATCAAAATGGAAAATAATCAGTCTGAAGAACCAATGAGTTGAAGTACTGTCCGCCACATCCAACACTTACAAGATATACCAGGCTGAGTTTAGGAAACTGTATGTGGAGGCTCTGTTTCCATAAACTTTAGCCCTCTCTCCAACTAAATGACCTATGTCTGAGGTAGTCAGCAACACAGACATAGTCCTGCTCCATGACCAACTGGGAAGCTTTACCATTCCTATGCACTGTTGCTGTTCTGCACCACCCCTGGTTTGGAGAAATTGCAGTAGAAGCCAAAGAGAAAGAGCGAGTTTCAATTCCAATTTGTCAGTTAAAGGAAATTAGATAGAACAATTTATAGACATGAGCACACCTAGAAAGAACTATAAAATTAAAAAAAAGAAAAAAGTGGGACCAAAATTGCATTTTGAATTCAGGCTCCAAAAAAGGTCCAAGTGTCAAAAAACCAAACTGAAGTCCACAAAGGAAGAAAATGCGTGCATTTTCTCTATTATGGAACAGACTTATGCTTGCATGCAAAACACTTCAGGGATCACTCTTGCATCAAGTCTATGAATGCTGCAAAAGCGACTCAAGGACAGCCTTTATACTCTCTGCTGAGTGACATTGCAAAATAAATGAAAGAAAACAATTCCTTGGACATTTTTATACCTATTAAACTCTGCCATATCAGACACATTATTTCACTACAGATGAAAAAATTGTTTATAAAAACACTACAGATTTCATTGAAGCTCTGAGTCTGAAAAGAGAGTAAAATAGGGGCAGGAAAATAAAAAAAAAGAAATGGTCAAAACAGATTTGCAGTAAAAATCGTAGTAAGAAACTTTGCCACCAGCTTTAAAAAAAGAAACAAAACACATCCTAAGCAGCTGCTGCATAGCCTGGGGGCACAGGACAGAGGAAGAAAATGAATTTCAAAGGTAAGAGATTTTGCCAAGCACCAGAGAACCTCAGAGGCTCTCTAAATTTTCTTCAGAAACAGGTGTTTACACATTGCTCTCCACTTTGCATTCCTCTTGTCTCCTTAGCTCCCATGCTCGTCATGTTTTTTGTTTCTTTGTCTTTTTCACTGGTTGTTTTTTTTTTTGTTTGTTTGTTTTAAATCTTTCCATTTTGGCAGCAAAGAATGCTTTACAAAAGGCTCCAAGGCTGGAGCTTCACTAAAAACAGTGCAGTGGAGGAGATGACCAATACAACACTGGCTATCAGCAAAACCTTGCCCTCCCTCCCTAGATCTTAGTTGTGACCGTTTCATTCTCTCTTACGTGCAGAAGCTTGCTCTGTGAAGCAGTTAAAGGTAAAAGTGGGAAAAGAAGCAAGCAGGAAAGTTACGTCCTTCACATAGCATGCCAAAGACTCTTCACCAAGCATCTATTTTAGTCCTACTGTACAAAGGGCAGCCTCCAGCAGATACTCTGCTCCCAACCCATCACCCAGGCATGTAAAAGGATGGTTGTTCTCTGTGTTATGAGACTGGATGATCACTTTCTTTTTTTTCCAGTATTGTGGATTTTTTTTAAATTGCCTAGACTTCCCACCAAAGCTTAGAAAGTCATTAGCAATATGATAAATATTTGACCCCTATAAATTTTTACTGGGCTTTTCCAACAGGACAGTCTCCAAATTGCGTTCACCAGTCTGCCAAGAGGAGATACTCTTCCTTCTAAAATTTTCGGTTTAAATTACATCTAATTGTTCCATGTCATCTCTGGATAACAGCTGTACCAAATCAAAGAAACGTCCCTGCAATTTTTGTTTTACGTTGCTGCAGCCACTGTTCAAGGAACATGTGAATATGACTTTGCATTCTGGATGAGTCATACTGCTTCAGTCTCTTTCATGGAGGACAGAGCTGTATTTCCATACCCAAATGCAGGAGCGATGATAGAGTAAGTAGCACGAGTGCAATGTAAAGCTGTGTGTTTCAACGCCTCCCTGAGATCACTTCTCTTGTTTTATTATTACTGTGTTTTATCTCTCGCATAATAAAACATAAAATCTGCATACTGGAGCAGGGGGCTGCTTTGACACAGATTTAGATACAGCAGAGAAACACTGGTAATAAAATCAATGGAGAGGCAAAATGAAAGGGCAAGGGGGGAGGGGAAGGGAAGCACTCAGATCAGCATTCCTGCTTGCTTCTGGCAAATGCATTTTGTTCAGTTTCACATTAACCTGACATATTAACATTTCATGAGCACATAAATATTTAATGGTGACACCATATATGCATATAATGTAAGGCAGAATTACAGCAATCAATAAGAATGCCAGAGAAATAGTTAAGGCACTGTGTATTGCTATACAGCAAATTAAATGGCAATTTGAGTAATCAATATGTAAAGCAGCCTTCAAACGATCCTCAGACACACTCTCTGCAAGCATCATCTTTTAGCATTTGCAGTGCAAAATAAGGCAGGGCTGACACGCTACATTTCTGTAAGAAAGGAAGATGGAAGGCCCTTTACTACATCTAAATATCTGTAGGCAAATTTGACAGATACAGATCTTCTGTAAGAAACAGCCATGGTAAAAAGGGGAAAAAAAAAAAAGGTTCTTATAAATACCCAAAGAGAAATCATTCCTAATCTTGGCAACAGATTTACAACATTCATTATTATATTTGTAATACTCTTTTCACGACTTCGCGACTCATATCCTGTTCCAAAGTAAAATGCTATAAAAATGCAGCTGATAAGGGTATGATTTTAATGTTATTTCCTTTACCACTCTGGTTATGGAGGAGAAATAAGCAGGGAATGGACATGTTTACTTCATAAACCCTTGAAAACAATAAGAGGGAAAGAAACATAACACACAGCTCTAGACTGAAAATACTTCTGTATGTCTACACAGCACACTGCTGGCTTGATTCATGTTTCTATCACAACAGTTATTTTACCAAGGAAAGGAAAGTAACGAGGAAGTCATGAAGCCCACACAACCTTCATTCAAGTGGAGGTCTATCATTAATGCTCACGAAGTGGCTGCACTCTATTATCTTTCCTCCTCCTCCCCCTCACAAATTCACAGGGTTGTGAACAGCAAGTTGCAGATCCACCAGACATTTCACAATCAGCATGTACGGTGGTTAAATTGTGGTTGGGGGAAACAAGTATTTCAAGGCAGAAATGATGGACATTGCAGGACAACTCTTGGCATCGTAGAATCACAGAATCATTTAGGTTGGAAAAGACCTTTAAGATCATCAAGTCCAACCCTTAACCTAGCACTGCCAAGTCTAACACTAAACCATGTCCCTAAGCACCACATCTACACGTGTTTTAAAGACCTCCAGGGATGGTGACTCAACCACTGCCCTGTGCAGCCTGTCCCAAGGCTTGACAACCCTTTTGGTAAGAAATTTCTCCTAATATCCAATCTAAACCTCCCCTGGCACAACTTGAGGCCACTTCTCTTGTCCTATCACTTGTTACTAGGGAGAAGAGACCAACACCCACCTGGCTACAACCTCCTTTCAGGGAGTTGTAGAGAGGGACAAGGTCTCCCCTCAGCCTCCTTTTCCCCAGACTAAACAACCCCAGTTCTCTCAGCCGTTCCTCATAGGATATGTGCTCTAGACCCTTCACCAGCTTCATTACCCTTCCTTGGATATGCTCCAGCACCTCAATGTCCTTCTTGTAGTGAGGGGCCCAAAACTGAACACAGTGCTCAAGGTGCAGCCTCACCGGAGCTGAGTACAGGGGGATGATCGCTTCCGTACTCCTGCTGGCCACATTACTGCTGATACAAGCCAGGATGTTGTTGGCCTTCTTGGTGACCTGGGCACACAGCTGGCCCATATTCCATCTTCTTTCAGTCCTACCTTGACTCTGGTCTGTTTGGCTGCCATTTACTTTAATATTAGGAATCTACTGCCAGTTTTTCCCTTCTTCAGTCCTTGCAGAGCTACACAATTGGGAAGGTCCAACATGGAAATGTGGCTTCTAATATACTAGATATTGTATACAGACAAAACTCAAAACCAGCTCACAGTACGGGAGTACTAAATGCTGCAGAACCTCTTCTCTTCCTCTGTTCCTTTGATCAGTACTGCCCAGTACCATGAGGCAAAGCAGAAAACCACCATGATGTGTAACACTCAACAACAACAACATATTTTTTTATTTAGGCAAAAGCAAAAAAATCCAGACAAAAATCTCAAGAAAAAGAAAAGGGAAAAAAATTACCAAGAGGGCAGCCAAGAAAAGTTTGAGTGATGAAATGACTTTGACAAGCAAGACAGGAGAGAGAGTTGTGTTTGGTTGTTTTTTTTTTTAAAAAGTAGATTGTTCTTTAAAAAAAAAAAAGAAGACAAAAAAACCCACTAAAACTGCAGCTCAGAAAAAGGGAGGAAAAAAGATAAAGTGAGAGAAGCATAGAATAAGAACAAAATTATATCACAAGAGGAATGAGACGAAATGACTAGCAGAAGAGGTTTAAAAATGTTTTTAAAAATGCAAGGAGGTGAAATTTTTAGGAAACCAGTGTTATCCATTTTCTTGACATTTCTACAGATGAAACTATAGCCTTTTAAGGCATGGGAATTTGATAGTATCTGTAGCAGAATACAGATCTATACAGTTTTTACTATTTTAAAATTACCTATATATATATATATCCCCTCTTAGTTACAAATTCCTGCTGTAAATGGAAGAGAAACATTTCCCAATTGCCAAACAAAACCAATGAGTGATCAGAAAGAGAAATGAAGGCTTGATTGTGTTTCCCAAGGTAGACATTTTGGGCAGTGTTGGCCAGCAACTGGCGAGAGCTGAATTTCTTCTGGGATTTAGCCATATGGATTGTCTGAAGTACCCTGTTTCCTCTGAAGCCAAAAGCCTTTTCAAGAAGTGGAAGGCAGCCTTCTAACATCCAAGTGTCCAACAAAGCATTTAGAGAGATACAGGAAGGAATACTTCTTAGAGAATACATCAGGTTGTTGGTTTTAAGTGCAAGATCTTTTGTACTTTCCCTTGTGTTATAATCAATGGTACTCAGCATCACCCAAAGAAGGCTCACCTGCCTTTACAAGAAATCTACCAAAAGCATGGACAACAACATAAAATAAATGCAAGTGTCATAGCAAGATCACAGAAAAATAATGCAAAATCTCCAGTAGTAAAAAAAAAAACCAAAAAAAAACCAAACCCAACCAAAAAAACACACACCAAAACCAACCAAACTCCAAACAAAACCAAAAAAGAACCCCACCACCAAACCAAAATCAAAAGATTTTCTGACTTTATGACAGTGTTCCTTTATGATCTTCCACTGAATTATTCAAGTCCATCATTACCTCAGGAGCACAAAACAGACCCTCAAGGAGGCAGCAGACTAAATTAAGAATTTTCCACATTTGACTACGATGCGCTTAAAAATCTGCATCACCCTAAATAACGAAGCTTATACATTCAACTAAGACTCAATGACTGACAAAAGGCAAAGTTTTGAAGACAGGTATATTCAAAAGCTTCTTCATCAAAATCCAGGAGGATGAAACCACCAGACAGACATGTTCCACCTTCACTGGGAATTAGTATCAATTTAGCCAATCCCTTAATCCCTCACATTAAAGATTAAATTGGCTCAAAGTATCCTGCCCACAGCAACTGCAGATGTAATTCTCAGATTCCCGAACCAACCTCAGAGCTTGGCAACAGAATAGAGATTCATTATGATTAGGAAGTAAATACAGAAATGAAGGGCAAGACCCACTATAGCTGCATCGAAACTTGTAACAACTCCCACAGCAGACAGTTCAACAAGCATTGCTGCACTATTAAAAAGGAGCATTTCCTCAGACCTATTTTGTAGTACTATCTAAAATGATCTTATGTTAATAGATACCAAGTTTTCTAGCAGGCTGCTGTAGAGAATTGGTTAGTAAAGATGGTAAAAACCTCCTTAGACCCAAAATGAAAAGTCACACAGCATTTTAATATCCAAAAGGTGCAGTGATGCGCTTTCTTTTCTTGACACTACTTTTCCTAAGCCTCCTTATCACATATGGTAGACTTCACCATTCCCATGCTTCCCCTCTCTCCTATCTCAGTGTTCCTTCACATTCTTGATGAATCACAGAAACTCCTCACAGCAAAACAAAAACAAAGCAACAGTTATGTCTGCCTTCCTCGGGAAGGCACTAGAATTGCAATTTAAGCCTAGATTTGAGAGAAGACCTGAGACCTACTACAAACACCAAAGAAGAAGAAGAAACGAGCCACTGATAGGAGAAACACAGACACAAAGCCATGCATTATTTGAGGGACATCTAGTTATAGGACCATGTTAAGGATCAGACACTACAAGTCCGATACGTGCTTTGTCATGCACAACTACGAATAAGCACCTGGGGGCTAACCAGCCCATCGCGTGAGAAGTGCACTGTAACCTGCTGCTCCTGGGGAGAGCTGCTAACAGGAAAAAGCTAAATACACTGTGGTTTATCTTGAAATATTATCTTCTTCCTTTCTTTGCCACTCTCTGCAGAACCAACCAAATCCCTGTAAAGCATGGTGGTAAGATCCAAGATGAGAAGGCTCAGCTGCCATGTCATCTGCAGAAGCAGCACCAGGATGTGCTCTTCACTTCCCACAGGCGGGGGGAAGTGATTTGGTGTTGACCTGGTCCAGTTTGAAAACCACTGGCCAGGTATTCCTTCTCCCTCCGTGTCCCACACAAATGTAAGAAAGTAACGCTTTCCCTACAATCCTCTCCTTGCTCACCTGTGACAGTGGAGGAAGGCAGGAAACTGCAGTACCTGCAAAATATAGCAAATTTTTGAATTTTATTTTCTTTCATAATGTGAAACAGGCCCTACCTAGTGCCCTAATATGTTGTGGTATGGATACAGTAGAAAAGCATCAACATTTATTGCACATCAATGAGACTGGCAGCCAGAGTACATCACAAAAGCTCCTGGTAGACAGTAAATGGGAAAACCTGAGACTCCAAAACTAGTCACCTTCTCTCCCAACGTATAGACATCTCAGTTTTGCAGGTGGAGGGATCGTGGCTCCACAAAAACCAGCCAAATCTTTCTGTGCTACTGCTGCAACTGATGGTATGATTCAAAACCTTCTGAAGACAATAGCTAGACTTGCAACAACTTCTGGGCCCTTTGGATGAGGACCTCATTTAGCCAACAGCTTCCATATACATGGGAAAGTTTAGGTGTGCTATGAATGGCAAGAAGTGATCTGAATATATGCAAGGCTGTAACAGTGTTGTATGTATCCCATAGCACGTACCACACAGGGCTGCACAGAGGGTGTCATGACTCCCTTGCAATTCTCTTCCTCCCTCAGTACTCGCTAAACTCATGCTTATGCTGCAACCAGCCACTCCAGGCTTTTGCCTCTTTGCTGTAGGGGACCCACCTCGATTCTGCCATCAGTGATGGAGGATCTTGGAGCAAAACCACACAACTTCCCGGTACGTTGGTATGGAAAGCTGAGACATTGAGTAATATTTGGGGAAAAAAAAAAAAAGATAGGCAGAAGAACAGCTAGATATCTGAGTGGAAGGTAAGAACAGAGAATGGAAAGACTGACAGAGAAAAGAGAAGGCAAGAACACATTATCAGGCTGGGAAACACCAGGCTTAGGCAATTAGGTCTTATGTGGAAAATCATTCCTTCATGAGACACACCAGGAAGACACATGTAACAAAGCTCACTTTTCTCTCTACCTTTAGCAGAATAGAAATAACTTACATCCCTTTTCCTATCATTTCAGGGTGGGGAGGGAAGGCATGGCAGAAATCAGGCTCAGTTTTATTTCAGAAAATGCTGAAATTGTATGTTGGACTACTCATATCTGATCAGGCTAGAATGAGTAGGCATGAGGAGACTTTGTGAATTGACGGAAGGATGTGTAGGCAGCCTCCTATACCACAACTGCATGGGTTAGGAAGTATACGGCAGACAGTCTGACTGTGACTCAACCCATTAAAGTTCTGAAAGGCCTCTGCAGGATGCCAGCGATCTTCCTGCCTGCATCACCAGCACTTGCAAACAGAACCTGCTCCTCTGCTGTGACTTCTGAAGGCTTCAAAAGGAAAAGAACTCCCTCCTCAACCCACCCATCCCCCCCAAAAGCAGCAACTCAAGTAGCTGCTGGGGAAGAAGTGTCTCTGCGTCACAGCTGTGTGAATAACTGATTTCCAGCTCAGCAGATGCAGGGAAAAGGGGATTTTCTACTACTGACCCTAAAACAGCTAATTTTTTAATTTTCAGATAATCAGAACAACTCTTGGCTCAACAAAAGTCCAAACATTGCTTTGATTTGGAGCATTTTAATAACTTTAAAAATTTGTTTTAAATACAAGAACAGAAAATTTAGAGGCATACCACTAAATATCTTACCCATCATTCACAAAAATGTAATAGCAATGGAGCCATCATAAAACATACCAAGGGATTAATAAGCCCAACTTTTCAGCATGGATTTCAACACTGGTTTCCCACCCTGGTAACAGTATATTATACTGAAAATTTTACATTCAGTATTTAACAAATAGTTGCACGAAATAGATAAAAATCAGTGGGGAAAAAGGATAAGCCTTCTCTTCTACAGATGAGGGACTGGAATTTCAGGCTACAGTAAAATGATCTCTTTCCAAGGAACTTTTCCCTAAACATATGAAGAACCTACTAATCTAATAAATGGCAAAGAATTGGGCATAAACTTGGGTAGCCCGCTGGGGAGAGTCCAAATAGGTGGATACCTAATGCTCAGACCCTGAGCTGCTAAGTTGTTTTGCAGTTTCTGCCTGAAGCACCAATCTCTTGTGCTTAAACAAAACGAGGAGACATAGCATGTCTTCTCAAGGCAGAATCTCACCCCAAAGCAGCAGTGAGACCTGCTAGAATATGGCTGGTCATAAGCGCAGAAGAAAAATACAGACAAGTCACCAACTTGTCAGTCATCAAAAGTAAATTCATTAGCATGAGAAGTGTGGACTCCACCAGAGACAATGTTGTATAGGGCTTTTGTGACTCAGCTGACTTACTATGAAATACAATAACCTCTAAGTAAAATCCTACACTTCCTCCCAGATGAATATTATCACTATAGTTAGATGACTGTGAGGAAAATGTAAAATAAGGGAATGTTTCAATGGTAGTGCATGAGAAGCTAAGGTGTAGTTGCTATAAATTCAGTTTACCCAATGGCATCTTCTCTTTCTGCCTGGAAACACTGTTCAATTAGACGGGATGCAAAATGAATGGCAGAGCATTCACAAGAAGAGCAGTAGCTTTGATTTTGCTGCCTGCTATCAAGAACATCTGAATGAACACTGACTGCACATACATGGGTCAACTTATCCAAACGGCAAAGCTAGTGGTTCTATAGAAGCATCCCAGGCACAAACATGGCACATTTAAACACACAGCAATAACTATCTGATTTCTTTTTTTTTGGTTATAAATAAAAGGAGCACTCCATTTTGGTTCCTTTAGCTTGCACTTTACATGAAATTAAGTAAACATCATTCTTTTACATTAATATTAGCAATCACTGAAGTGCACGTGTACAAAAAATAAAATCAGGCACACGAATGCACACCTACAAAAACGTATGCATACAAAATATTTCAGTTTCATATATTTATACCTCTCTCCTCATTGTATCTTGAAAACAAAATGGATCTGAATAGTCTTGCACCACAAATTCCCGAACAATCCAATGACAAAAGACCGATAAATGGAGATACTAATAGCAATGGTGGCATAACAGTATTTCCATGGAAGAGTTTTTCCTCAGACTCTTCTTACACTCAGGAAAGTTTTGAAGGCACGCTGCTACAAGTTACCACTAAGAAAAATTTCAAGATGTCTGCACTGAATAAAGCCTGTTTTAAATGGTAACTTATAACTTTATTTTTAAAATTAGAAGAACATGAAGCTGAAGTAGTTCTGGAAAGGGACAAATTGGAACTGGGGTGGGGGGAGACTTGTCTGCTCCGAAGGAAAAAAAAAAAAAAAAATTATCTGTCAGAAGGCTTTATTCCAATCATTTTCTTCACTGTTAACTTTAATTATACACTCTGACTGTCCTACAATTATGTAGCTTGGGAAGCTGCCAATTATTTCCAGTGGAAACTTCTAAAATTTCTTGCAGAGATTCACCATTACTTCCATCAACGCATCCCATATACTATGTCACCACCTTTTAAAAGCAAAGTCTCTGACGATAGCAATTGATTGTTTAAGCGGAACATGAGAAAAAAAAAATGCAGTGCATATCAGTCACTGATAGCACCAGACAGTTAATAAAAAAGAGAAAGAACAGGTAACTCAAAAGTTACCTTATTGAAAGTTACATTATTGAAACTAATTCAATTGGAAACTTTTTTAAAAATCCAAATGATAGCCAAGGAGACAATCAAAGAGCACATTGTTTTTCCCCTCCACCAAACAACCCTTCTTCAGGAGGCTCCAGTCATATTGTATAGTAAACAGAAACAGAGTTTCAAAAACAATTAACTCAAAGTCTAAATAAAGAAAAACAACACTGTCTTTATCTGACAGAAGACAGCAAGTAAAGAAAACATACTACTGTAATTTTAGGAATAAGTATCCAACAGGAAAAAGGTGAATGAAAGAAATGGATTGTGGGGAAGTAGGTAAGAAAGAATCAAACAGGGAAAAAAGTTTGGTTATTTTTGTTTCCTCCTTCACCGTGTGACAACCATATTTTCACCTTGAAATGCTTTCTGCTTTCAAGATGCAGACTTACCCATCTGCTCCACTGCATTCATACCCATGTTTTTCAACACATTGCAGTTGTATTTACTCTTCCTGAGTACTTTTGTTTGGTACTGGTCTTTGAAGTCCTGCCGCTGCCCCCCTGAAGGGCATTTCCGTTTCAGACATACTTCCCACCTAATTAATTTATTATGCAAATCACTTCTAAGCAGAATCACTTGTTAGAGGCAGAATAAGAAATGAAAAGGGAAGAGATTACTTATTGACTGTCTTTTAACTTCTCATCCATTTTTTTTTCACTAATACAAGAAGAGAGCTTACTAAGGGCCATCCTAAGAAAGCGTCAGGTCGGACTGCAGTGATTCGTGCTGCCCATTAAAATGCAGCACTGCCAACAGACTCAGCGAAACCATCGTGATTTCCTGATAGCGTCTTTCCTTAATACGTCACATTCTGTCAGGAGAAACCTCCTATTTTTCAAGTTCATTTCAAATCAACTCTGGTTTCCAGTCTCAATTTTTAATTACTGTACAGCACAGATATTATCTCATTTGGGGGCTTAGGAATTAATCCACAGTACAGCAATCAACTGTATTGCAAAGGGCCAAGCTGAAAATAATCTCTCCTCCTAGGAACCACATCATTTCCTAGTATCAACAATGAAAAAAAGAGAAGAGCTCCTGTCAAACAAATTGTTCAGTATGCAAGTATTATTTGTACAGCTAACAAGTTCTGGTGGAAACTTAACCTTAACCACAGACAGAAGTTTTATTAGGGTATGAAATACATCTGGAAAAATGATCGACATCAACAGGCTGTACAAATAGAGCAAACTGGTCTGGTGGAAGCTTTGGGAGCCAAGGTGCAGAAAAGGTAATGTTAGATGTGAAATAAGGCACTCAAAAGGAGAAGGAAACAGGAGTATCAGGGCCCACAGGAAACTGCTGTACACCAGCTAGTAAGTCAAGGAGATGAAAAAAATAGAAAGTAGATGGTTTTTGCAACTGAAGACAAGCAACACTGTAGGAGTAGCACAACACTGTTCATCTCAGAGGTGTTCAGCACGCTGTAAACGTGAGAAGGTGGACCACCACAGAAGAGTGAGTTACCATGCCAGTGGTGTTAGTATAAACACTAAGAAATACTCAGGAAAGATGGGTAGGCTAATGTACTACCAAGGTACGTTAACAATTCCCAAAGCAGCTTTCAGCAAGCAATTTAATCTCAGCATGCCTCAGTATGGCATTTCTAGTGTATTTCCCACCTGAGAAAGAGTGCAGATACAAGGCACCCAGACGCTCTCCTAAACAGGAACCATACAAGAATAAAAACTGACATCTCAAAATAACAGCAAAAATTCTCAGGAAGGTATCAGCAAAAATACTGCATTATAGAAACAAAGCTGAGCCAGCACCAAAGTCCTTTCTAAAGAATGGCTAATTACATGCTACACTGAACTCAATTTTTAAGACAGCATTTGCAATGTGACAATGAAAAATAAGAAAAAGTTAAGAGATGTCAGTGAAAGCTCTATTTCAAAAGAATTTCTGTCCTCTTTAAATTCTTTCAGACTCCTTTAAAACACAGCTAAATCATTTGGAGCAGTGGCTACCCCTACTAAGCATATTCTCTGAATTTAGAATTTTCAAAAGAAGCCTATGAAGTAACACCATCCAGATCTTACCAAATTTTAATGAGAAAGAGTAATCTATTTTCTTTTTATAAACAAAACCCGCATTTCCAGAAAACATACTCATTGCCCAGTATATGAAATAATGCTTAATTTCAGGGTTTTATAGGGTCTGATAAATATTGCTGTATTGCATGCTACCACAGTTTCTTATAACAGTTATTGCTAGATTCAGACTGAGGCAGAAAGATGTATTTAAAGAGCAGATCTGACAACCTTGCGGTCTCCTATTATGTCCATGGATCATCCTGGCCTGGATAATGGCATGTGCTTTACAAACTCAGAGCTTTGACAGTATTCTACTTTGAGTAAAAATGAGACAATAGCACATATTAAAAGTTCACTCTTCATTTTTTAGTAGAGACGATGGGTGTGTCTACTGTCTCCTTGCTTTACACAACCTTCTTTAAGCAGGTCTGCACGTGCGCTTTTTCTTGGGGAGTTAAACTGTCCCTATCTCAAGACATTGACTTTCTAGACTGTCCTCTACTTCCATCTGCACTCACTAGGTTTACGTTTGGCAAATATTGGACTCCAATATAGGTCAGGAAAAACTGCTGTATTCAGAGGCAGGTATTATTCATCTGTCTGCCTCTTCTTGTAAGGATGCAACACATAACTTGCTTTAACTACCCTTGAAATAACAAATGTAGGAAGTAGAGTGGGCAGGGGGCAGGAACAGGTTGTGCAAGTGAATCATGATGCTTTTTACCTATTTTTCTACAAGCATTACCTCACCTACAGCAGTAGTTTTAGTGGGAGCATCTTAACTCTCAGGACACTGCCAACTCAGTCACTTATTGAGGCATTTGCTCATCAAAGCCTTCTTTCCACAGAAAACCCTGACAACTTTCGGTAGACTTAGAGCAGGGCAGAGAATTCTGCACAATTATTCATTTCTGAGCTTACGGACATCCATCATGCATCTGAAAAACACACAAGCTCATCCTCCTTTTCTTTGTAGGCCTAAGCAAAAAAATAACTTTTTCAGAAAAGTAATATCTATAATATTTGCCTCAGCAATGTCAGAGTAGACAGCTGTACAGCTTTTTCCCCAAGCTTTTACAGACTTATGTTTCAGTGTTAGGTGGTTTGCCTTCCTACAGTTTGTTGTTAATGACAGCAGGATTCTGAACCTCCTCTTCAAAGTCAACTGTAAACAGGAAAGGATCAGTGTGAACAGGCAACCACAGAGATCTCCAAGATGACAAGAAGCCTTACCCGTATATAAGCATCCTGGTGATGTTTAGCAAAGTACAGCATGTTGTCAAGGGCTAACATTCCTGGAGGGGTCTGCGTAAAATCCATTGCTGGGTTTACGTGATTCTGTAAAAAGATAACAAGATCACTCAATTAGCGTCTTTCCAAAAGCTATCAGCTCCCCAGTGATATGCACCGTGTCAGCATGCTGTGCCAAAAAGTCCGGCAATAGAGCTCTTTTTGCTCAGCAGAAAACTCTTAACAAGGAAATGGCCGATGCTTCAAACAACTTTAAAGCCAAATGCAAACACTACAAGGTTGGCACGTCAGTCATTCACTTCTGTAGCTACAGAATGGAGTTCTCCAAAGGTTTAGTGCTTTAGAAGCACAGATCTCCAAGTCTTTCATGGCAGATAGACTCCTCCTATTAGATAGGCTAATAATATTTACGTGAAAATGCAGATATGTATGCAAACAGCCACCAAAACACCTATTTATATAACTGCTACGGAAGGATTTAAAATAAACCATGAAAAGGAGAAAAAACCCTACTAGATTCAAAAGCTGTATTAAGTCTATTTGATCTTGTGCAGTCCTGAAAGCAAAGGGCCCCAGACAAAAGTGTATGAAATTGAACAGATTCACCTTGTGGAATTCAGGTAAATTTTTTGTTACGTTCTGAATCTATAAGTTTCATCTGTGGAATTAATGAATGAATATACCAAATATAAGCAACACTTGTTAGCTTCCACACGCATCAACGCATTTTAAATGTTCAGTTTCACGTGCTACAGGAAAAATTACATTTGCTCAAGTATTCATTAACCCAGTCCATCTTCTGATTGGATGGAATTAAATGTACGTTTGAATAAGTTTCATATAGTTCATGGTTTAGATACGAACATTTGCCTGGCTACAGATAGGCTTGAAAACACCACAGAAGTTGCTCAGAAAAACAAAGACTCAGGAGTACGTCTCCATCAAAAATGCCTATCGTCTGCTATGCTCTTTTATCAGTATCACCTTTGCAATGTCTCCAGCTCTACTCATCATTCTGACACGAAAAGATTTCCCTAGTCACTTTGCGATGGCATTTCTATTCTGCAAGATCCATCTGACAGAGACTTTAAAAGTGCATTTACTAGCAGAAAAACTGATGGCAAAGATCAGCACAGATTTCTTCTTCCATCAGTCTGTTTCTGCTGTGTGCTCAGGGTCTGATCCACCCACCTCACTGAGAAAAGCATGGGTTTTACTACTTTTCCTCCTGTTGAGTCTGTCAGAAACGTGAGATTCCACTCTCTTGCCTGTCATACCTTTAGATGTATGATAGGTTGGTTTACCCAGTCAATAATTCAGTCGCATGAAAGAATTAGAAATATTAGAAAGCAAAAAATTAAATCAACATAATTTCTGCAACTTTAAAAGTAGACAAATATTTTGGGCACAACCTGTTCATTTTACATCTTTGACTTAGGAGAAATGGTGCACAAGCAAAACAATGATAGGCTCATCATTTTGCAATAGGGAATCAAGAGGATGTCTGGAATCCTAGATTTTATATGGAAATATCTATGCAGTAGATATTGCAGAAAGGTAGTAGTCTAGGGTGGGAAAACAAAGGCTTACTGAGTTGTGTTTTCCAAAATCTCATCTTTCTAAAACTTTTAAAAAAAAAAAAAACAAACAAAAAACCAAACCCATTGTCATCTGTTCATCTGAATGACAAACAAAAGCCCTTCATAGCTATTTCCCCAATGCAACCTTCCATCTTCCACATGTAATACGTGTATCAGAACATTTAAAATCAGTACATGCCTGCTTCACACACATCGCAAGCCCAACAGACTTCAGCTTCTGGGAGGAGAAAACTTCCGTTCCTACAATTTCCAACCATTCCAGAAAGTGCATTTTAAGAAAGGCTGAGTCTGGTAGACTCACAAACGATGCCCCCTCCACAGCATGAATATCTTAGCAGGATCTTCTATGCATTTCAAACCGCCTTCATTTTGGGTGAAAAGTACAATTCCTGGGGAACACCACTTGATACTTAGCCTTGCCATGAGGCACGTTTCGTTGGGAAAGCTGTTGAGGGGCTGTCAACAGGTAAGTAGAACTTTGGCACTGGGCTGCATAAGCTCTCTTCACCCCCCTGCTATAACACACACAGAGTATACTTGGATAAATACCCGGCAAGCAGAGAGTATCAAGACCCAGCTACCTTTCTCCAGCTATTAAAATGCTAGCACTGATTTCACTGTTATTTACAAATAATGTAAATAAAAGCATGACACTGAAATAAAAAGGCAGACCTACTGTTGCTTCAATAATTCTTTCCTTCATCCCATTTTACATCTCAACTTCTGTAGAAAGACTGACAAAAACAACAAGGACACGAGAAATCTCACAACATTGAGTAAGGATGACTCATTTTGTCTCTTACCATCAATACTAGTTCCATGTTCAATCAGAAAAGCCATCTCTCCATCACTTATTACTTTTTCTCCAAGTCAAGCCTATAAATCCAGCTATTTTCAATTGTTTGTTTCAAAAGTTTCTGTCACTTTGGATCCCAGGGTAGCTAGGGCTTGACCTTCAGCTTTGTTAAGTCAAATAACTGGAGATATGCCAGCTGATAATAGCTGAAGACAGTTCTGGCATGTGTGAGACAATACATTTATCTTCAATTATTCTTCAAATTCAAAAGGCATGCCAGCAGCTTTGTTCCCTTCCTTCTTCCTCCCTCCCCATAAAATCATCATTTTCTTAACATGTTGAATGTTTGTGGTTGAAATATTAACTTATTGAGAGTGGGTTTAGAAATGAGATACAAAGCTAAATTATCTAAAATGCTGTAATGAATAATTCAAAAGTATGCAAACATCCCCACCTACAACATAATTTATTAAATATATGGAATACAATGCTTCAGGCGTATTAGATGCAACTGTTTAGTATAAAGTCTATTGCATTTTTCTCTTTACAAAAAGCCAAGAATAAGAAATACGAGTGAAACAGATTTGTTACCTCCAATTTTTCAGATAATTTTTGATTTTTTTCCACTAGACTGAGTAATATCTATGCATCTTTCAGCTTCAGCGTCTGGGCGGATTTAACAGCTTATGCTTTTATACCATGCACGTTAACATACCAAAAGCATCCAGAATTTGTTAGCCAGTTTAATAGGGTTGTGTGGAAATGAAAATTCATTCTTTTGGATAAGATGTATACCCAAAATCATGCCCGCTTATGCCATTAAAAAAAAAAAAAATAGTCACGTGGCATGTTTCACAAGATTGCAGCTATTCTGGATAAATTCCAGTACAGTAAGTATATTCAGATAACTGAGCATTCTCACGCAGCCGTAGCTGTGTAAAGCTTTCTTCTCTGTTCTGAATGGCTCCACTGTCTCTACTTTTGGCTTCCAAGGCAATCTCTGAGGGATGTATAGATTTCAGTCGTAAGAATCTATCCTCACGCCGAGATGCCTGATCACAGTAACAGCGTACTGTCTGTAGATAACTGCTAATGGAATAAGCACTGCTCGTTCCTTATATTATTCCTAACAACAGAATCTTCCTCATGAATTTGCTGAAGCATAGAAACAATTTATTTCCCTACATTCCTAGCCTATTAAGGTACAAACTTTTTACTTCTGTCTTGACAGAATTGACAGCCTATCACAGATTTTGCATCAGTGCCATGTTCAGCTATGTAAATCAGTTGCCAAGTCACACTGGTTTGTCCTGAAAGCTGCTTGCAGTAGGTGCTACACCCGGTAATAGCTGTTCTACGCAGAAGAGCAAACTTCTGTTTTCCCAACCTCAAAGCAGCTCAGGTGAAATGATATTCTGTGTACGCCTCCCTTCTGTAGGCTTGTATGACAAAACCACTACAGAAAAGTCCAGGAAAGAATTAGGACCGTAAAAGAACTGATGATAGAAGAAGTTCAGAACATCTGAGAAGGAAGAGTCCAATTTAAATGGTGTCGATCTAAAATGAACCCTCTCAAAACTGGTCATATTTTTCCTTACAGAAAAAGGAACAATCTGTCTACAAAGATAGTGCCAAGGACAGTAATCACTTTCTCCCATCTTCAATTACTTGCACTTACTCATTTTCTTCTTTCTTTTCAATCTAAGCCACAGTTCTGTGGGCTAGGAAGGAAAGCAATCACCCGGTTCCACAGCACCTACGCAAAAACCTTCCCTGGGTCATATGAGGAAATCACAGTAGTGTATACATGGATGTTTGTTCGTAAGACCTCAGGATCTGGAGGGTGGGAACTTTTTAAGTGACATTCACGGCGAATTATTAATAGAAAAATTTATACTGGAAGTATCAATGAGCACACAACCTCACCATTTACCCCTTCCTTAAATAATCCTGAAGTTTTAAATGTTCCCATCTGTTCGTTTATACAAGAATTACAAATATGAAAAAATGCTACATTAAAAAACCCCACATTTGTGCAGAGATAGTCAGCTAAAATTCTTAATGAGGAAGTAATCTTGTCTTCTTATTTAACAGCGCTATATTCAAAGAGATGATGATGCACACAACTTCCACCATCCAATTTAATGAGATATAACTGTGACTTGGGAATT
Source organism: Aramus guarauna (assembly GCA_013400195.1). NCBI lineage: Eukaryota > Metazoa > Chordata > Aves > Gruiformes > Aramidae > Aramus > Aramus guarauna. The sequence continues at coordinate 357,011 of VXBL01008144.1, read as the reverse complement.
TTCAACCTCTATGTATTCAATGAAAGCAAGAACTACAAACAGATTTGTTATTCCCTTGATAACTCTTTAAATACGCAAATATGCAATTTTTTTCTTCCAAAGCCTTTTTCTTTTTTTCTTTTTTTCTTTTTTTCTTTTTTTTTTAATTTTCCAAAAGAACTCTGTGATAGAATGAAAGTGTATCTGGAGGATCCCTGAATTCAAAAAAGCAATAATAATAAAAACACTATCTACCTCAAGTCAGAAGTAACCAAGCTCAGCAACAGTTACATCTGTGAATGAACATGCAGAAAATCTTTTAAGATACTTTAAGTGCAAGTCATTTAAATCCGATCCCCACTACCCCACCACATATAAAGAATTCCAGTATATCTCTACTAGATACAGCTTTCATAAAGATTTTCAAATTATGTTTGCATACAACGATGGTAGCTTTTCCTTTAATATAATTTCAGCTTTTTCCAGCTTCATGTTTCAGCAAATACTTGGCCATTTCTACCTACTTAACTTTTTTTTTTTTTTTGTAATGACAGTTTTGCAATACTTATTAGTAGACAGCAAATGTTATCCCTCGAGTAATAAAACTCACTACAATCGGCATAGTAAGCAACAGCCTTTCTGGATCAAGTTTGAACTCACCAATATAAAACTGACCTTCTTAGTAGCAAAAAAATCAGAAGCACAACCTGCACATAATTTGCCTTAGAAAAAAAAAAAAAATTACAAATTCGTAATTTGACTACCATATTCCCTTGGTTCACTAAGCTACTATGTAATCTAATGTAAAGCACCACAGAACTCTACATAAGTCACCACCAGAAGTCTGTCTGGATACAATAGTAGTCAGAATTGCAAAACTCTGTTATGGTGGTGTAACTCAATCAGCTAATATCATCAGATAAAACATAACAGGGCATGTCAAAAGACAAGCCCTGCGTATTTTCAGCCATGAATAAATTACACATTGCAAAGCAAGACATAAAGCTCTTGCATAATTCTTAGTGTTTTACACATAACTATATTACAGCTTTACAATTACATGAAGGTAATGCTTTGGCTTCCAAAATCTTAAGCCCTATGGACTGCCGCTAGTTTGAAAGTCTAAAGGAATCTAAAATGAGTGTTGTAACTTCAAGTGATCACATCTTGTCCATCGCATGACAACTATGAACCATCTTTCAGTTTTATTTTTATTTAATAAGGACATACTTATTATTTTGGATATGAAGTTGGATACATGTTAAGCACTTCACAGATTGTTGACTTATTATTGAAGCAATGTTTTCTAGGCAAATGAAGTTACCAAGCAATAACAAGTCACGTACTCTCTCAGAGATATTGATAATGAATCAATGGGACATGCTCATTTCAATTACGTTTTTTCAGCTTGCGAAAATACTACCAGATATCTCCCAGTATCCACTAAGTTTACAGAATAACTGAATAAGCAGTCAAACATGCACTAGATCTAGCCAGACTGGGTTGAGAAATTAAAAGCCATAGTAGTTTATTACTGCTTCTCACTTGAGATTACCAGTTCATTCAACAGTCACATCAGCAGACTGCACCAGATTTCCTATTCCACACTTTTGGGCAAAGTCAGTCCTCTTTAGATGAGACCAGTGTTGGACGACACATAAGCTAATCCAGATGGCTTTCACTGCAGGGAATTAGGGACCGTTCCCAGGAGACTTTCTAGAGGCTCAACTGAAACGGCAGCTGGAGAGCAACCAAGGGCTACAGCTTTTCAGATAGCTCCAGCTTTTCCAAAATCATGATGGAAGTCTATTAACCATGTCCTAGCAAGCAATTTTTGTGTTGCTTGAACTACAGCAGTCAAAAGTACACCAGGATAAACTAGCATGGAGTATCCTCAGCCTAAAAAGAAATAGTGTTATAAATATAGGCCCTTTTATGACCTTGGAACATGTCATGAGCTCGACTGGTTTAATTTTACCAGTCTCATTAAAGCAGTTCGCCTTTTCTACATAGATAGGATTTAAGGCATGAATTCTCATCCTGCCCAGCAGGATAATTATCAAACTAGCAAGACGATAGTCATGTGAGAAAACCGTGTGAAAAGTGTTAGCAGGAACAGCAAGCCACAAAAATTAATCCATCTAAACTTGAATATTGTAAACAAACACAGACTATATGTTTGCAACTAGATGGAAATCAGACATGGCAGAATCAAAATCTACCTGAGTAATTTCATCTCTGTTTGTGAATCTTATCAGATGTGTAAATTAGTTAAACCTCACGTTCCTAAGTCCAACTGTGGCATGAAAAGCCTTTTTTGAGTTCAGGTAAGCTTAATGGCTGTTGACTAAGGTACACTGTGATTTCTATTCATTATTTAAGCATAAGGCTGGCACTGTTGGTATATTGGTGTACAAGCATGAATGGTCCTGACTGATAGTTCAAAGACTACTTATATTAAGGAGAAATTCAGAGCTCTTCAACAGGGATTTTGTGTAAAAGTTAACCATTTTGTATCATGTCCTTAAGAAATGTACATACACATGTGTTTTATCATATGGCCGAAAGTCACAAGTTGCATAGCTTATCAACAACAAAAAAAAGAATCTCTAGATCTTTTTATTAAGTGAAATGAAAGGTTCAAAACCAAGTTCTGCCAAATCTTGGGCTGCTTGAATCAGTCTTCTAAGCATAAGACTACTAGCAGAGCATCTTTTTATTATTTTAGTTACACTTCAAGCAGTTTTATCTAAACTTAACCTTTTTGACATAACATTTGCCTCTGTAATGAAGGTGCAATAATTAAAACACCTTTCAGTCATTACTTCTTTTAAAGAAAAATTACAAGCGAGTAAAATCAGGGTAAAAACAATCACCAGAATTTTCCCAAAAACGTGTATCTACAGGGAACCCACACACAAAGCAGCCCACTTAATTGCCACAGTTGCCTCTCCCATACATCACCACTCAGAAGACTTGAGTGAAACTCCTAATGGGATCCTTCCTGCTGTAACAACTATCAGCTCCGGTAAAGGATATGATGTTTACACACTATGGTAGGCATGGGACAACCACAGAACAAGAAGGTTGGAACTCCATTTGTGCAGTGAATTATACTTCCCTTGGAAATTCATTAATAACAACAACTGTGGTGGCTGGGGACATCCTTGCATCCTTACAAGCCACAATCATTTGAGAACAGCGAGCTTTGCAAGGAATCTAAACCCAGTGCCAAGTATTACAAAGGCAAATTGCGGTAGGTCTTGCTCTCCTTTTAGATATTTCTGTAGAAAGGTTTCACATTTTTCTCTTTCAAGCAAGCAAGCTAAAATGGCTGTCACGTGCAAAAGGAAAGGGCCAGGCTGTGTTTAGTTCAAATCAAGAGTAGAGAGAAGTCAGCCCCATGCCTGAGACAACTCCACTTCAAAATGAATCAGCCATGTGAATCTACTGGCTGCCTGGCAGCTAGATACAACAGCTGTCAAAATTTAAAACCGGGGATTTGAGCTGAAATGTCATCTGTGGCTCGGCATACGGACTCACAGTCCTAGGTAAAAAACCCTGCTGCCACCGTGGAGCTCTGTGGTTTACACACTGACACTTCTTTTATTACCCATGACCAGGTCAACCTTCCGCTAACCACAGAGGACAAGCTGAAAACTAATCTACAGTAAAGGAACTGTCAGCATATATGATATTTTAGCTACCTTTGGATGTAAGTTCCCACACACAAAATGACTAGTTTTACGGTCAAATCTTCCCCCTGCTTGAGTACAAACAGCTAAGCTTTGTCAATGTCAGAGATGGGTTTGGAAAAAAAAGGACCAACCCCTCCTAAAATCTTTGAGTTCCTACGTCTGTCTTAAGTCATCAATAGCCTATGTCCATCCTATACCATACCCTCATCTGTCCTTGGTAGTGAGGTAATAAAAAAAACAGAGACAAAACCCCACTGAATCCATTTATTGGGGAATTTCAGCTCACTTGACTTGTATTTTTCTTTGCCTCCCTCTACAGGAAAGTGAAGCTCTGGTGACTAGAGCTGTGCTCTGTGAAACACAGAGATGTTTTGAACGTCTGGGCATTGTTCTGCTCTGCCTCCAGTTTCCTCCAGACAGATGTCAAAAAAGAGGATGGAGCTGCACCAAAATGCGTAAGGATTTAAGAAAATTAAGGAACTTCTAAAAGAACACATACCATTGCCAGTTATGTAGGGGCTGTGTAACAACCTGACTACATCAAACAATAAAAATATTCAGAATTCAGATATGAAGGTGTTTTTAATTTGGGGAGATAATGCAGTTATTCAGAAATGAGATGCTTTTCTCCCCCTTTTAATTCATTCACAGGCCTACGTTAATGAAATCATATATCCAAAGAGAATGCCTGTGATTCTTTGTAACTCAAGAAAACCTAAGTATTTTGCATGCTACGCTATTTACTGTCCTTTAAATCTTACAACAGGCAAAAAAAACCCCACCAGAGGAAGGGGAGGAGGGGGAACAGAGTGATATGTACATTTAAGTAACATACACATCTGTCCGCATGCATGCATACACTTGAAAATTGCATAGGCTTAAAAAAAACCTCAACTATTTGCAGTAATTAACATTAACTTTAATTTACACTGTTTCAGAAAGCTACCATCACTTCAATATCAAGCCAGGGTTTGTGTAGAACCAGCTATCCAAGGTAAGCCTTGTGAAACAGATGAAGCTCGTACTACAAAAAAAAAAAGTCATTATGTCTGACCAGTTTTGGGGGGCCCGTTTCTTTACCTTAGGTTCTTTTTCGTATGCAAATTCTGAGGCACGTGCAGTACATAATATTCAAAGATGCCCAAGACCCATCTCTAAGAGAAGGGGTGAGAAAACAATTAGCAGTAAAGAACTCTGCTCTTAAGATACACTTGAAACTACTCAGCCCTACTACATCCAAATCCATGGAGCTTGCCCGCCCCCACGAGTTTAGAGCTGGGATGCACATAGTAAACACGCGACAAACAAGAAAACATAGATAATGTATAAAAAACATGCCAGAAATACAATGCTCTCTTGCCCCTAATTTTACATTAGCACATTTACATTTGTTAGTAAGTTTTCTTCAAAAGAGGCATACTTTTTTAAATCACAAGGAGTTTAAGATTTTACAATTTCACAGTTAATAATATTGGAAAGGTATAAAAAACCTAAAACCCCTTTTATCCTCCCTCTGCAAAATAATAGATCTTATCCTGTCATTAAGAAACTCATTTAAATGATGATTCCTTCAATTAATATTTATAAACACAAAATTATCAAAAAGTATTAAAAATCAAAACACAGAAAGATTGAGATTATACAGAGTCAGTTCATTCCCACAGACACACAACCACAGATATTTCATTTTTATTAGTTTTAACTTCATTCTTAAAGTGATAGTGAAAAGTCAAAGAAGGTTGGTAGCCCATCAAAATGGGATATATTTTTTTTTAATTTTATTCTTTTAAATCTGTTCTCCTCTGGAAGGACTAAAGCTAAGAGAAATTCAGCAGTATACAGTAAAAGGCTGGTTTATTCATTTTAACAATGTGCAAATTGTTAGACACCCATAGCTCCCGACAAACAATCCTGGTAAAATCACATGCAGCTGCAGGGTAAACAAGCACAGCAGCTTTCAAATATGGACTTGCTGGCCGCAGTTGTTGGTCACTGTAGTGATGCATCTGACCAGGCACCTCTTTCTGTGCGATTACTGGCTCAGACCAACAGTACCAAGTTTATATAAACTTAATAGCTCCTCTAATACACAGCTATCATCCACTGCGCATGTCGTAAGTTTAGGTTTCGCTGGTTGTAACTGACCAGTTTTTGTTAATAAAAGAAAGTTTCTCAGGTTTTCTCCCAGCCATTTTAAACCTCATGCCTCCAAACAGCAGTAATTCCCTTCCACCCCTCTGTTAGCACTCAGGGTCAACAGACAACAGTCTGATGATGAAGAAAAAAATGCATTATCTTCCTTTGGATTTACTGATCAATTCATGGTTTTCATGACTCATCTCATTTTTTGTCAGTATTTACTCCACACTGCTATCACATCTGGCTGAGAAGCTATGGAGTCACCTGACAGCATCTGCCCCTGCAGCCAGTGGAGATCACCCCTCTCCCTTGGGGGGGTTGCACCCCAAGCCATCCTCACCAGCTCTGCCCCATTCACATACATGAAGGGCAACCAAGCTGTCCCCTGCTTCCGCTCAGCAGGCATCTAGCCACGCTTCCTTGCACTGTTCAAAGTGGTTCATGGGCTCAACGGAAGAGATTTGTGGATCAAACGCTAACCCTGGGGGCTAAACTCCTCCAACTTATACCAGAGGAGATCTCCCCCACAGCCACACATTGACTTGAACATCTCGGGAAATGCAGATGTCAGCGTGGAGAGTGGACTTGCAGCATGAATTCTGCTAAGTTGCAAACATCAGTGGGCAGTGCTTCATTCCATGTAAAGCAATCCTATTTCCAACACAGTCCCACGTTTCCACAACCTAGCGTCAAATACATAGCATGACATGAAACCACAGAATACTTCGTTTATGTCAAACAGTAACTTAAAACTATGAAATTATGTTTATGGGAAAGAATGCAGTGGGTCACATACCTATGGGCTCCTAACAGTGCCAAGCACAGGATGCCTATGAGAGTAAGTTTGTGTGGTACCTTGATGATTTCTGCTCTCAGGTTTGGAAAAAGATCGATGCTTTGCTGCTATTGCTCACATTTGCAGAACATCGCCTGAATTGGCAATCAAATGTAAGTTTTTCTGATTAGATCTTTAATTACGTTTACAAAATCTCATCTTTTACAGATTTGCAGAGACTGTTGAAAAAAAAACAAAAAAACCCAACAACAACAAAACCAAACTTAAAAAATCCAGATCGCAAAAAAGCATCCCGGTCACGGAGCCTCCACAAGGCTGAAAAACGCTCAGACACAGGAAAGACCTATTATTTCAGAGGGAAAAAAATATCTCACCAGTAAGTGCCAGACAGAAACGAAACTCTACTTAACACTGTGCTGTATAACAACCTGTAGCGAGCCAAATGAAGTAACTTTTTATTGCTCCCAGAGGTATCATTTACCCTAAACATCAAACATCTGCTAGCATTCAACTGAGAAATGCGAATTTACAGCCCAGAACAGTTATTTCTACTATTTCTAAGGCTGAAATGATTACGTACCCGTGCAATTGAGTTGAACAACTTTTGTGAACAACCTACATCTGGTACGATGCTAGTGCCCTCTGCTGTGCAATACTACAAATTAGTTAGAAGCTTTCTTTTAAAATGAGGTTCAGCTGTAGTCCAAATAATATCAAGCCATATAAACAGAGTAAATCAGGGATTTCTATCTTCACATAAATATTAAAGAAAAACAATCTTGACATACATTCAGCATTACTGTGAAGAGAGGATCTAAGTATTCACTTAGAAAACATTCTGTGAGACTACCATGTGGAGCTGCATACTGTAAAATAACCTAAAATGTTAAGCTAATAAAAATCAAAACACTCTTTATTTTTTAATTAGGAAACAAAATTAAAAAATCCCTTTTCAGACTGACATTATCTCCATATAGATTCAGGATATTTAACTCTCAAAGCATCTGTGGCCATGGTTATGTCTGTGCCATAGCAGGTATACCTCTGAAGGGACTGTGGCCCAAGGATAAGTCCATGCTGGAGACAGTACACCTCAAAGCATCTGTGGCTGTGGATAAGTCCATACTGCAGCAGGTACACCTTGAAGTATCGGTGGCTGTGCATGAGGTCGTGCTGGAGCACCTCAAAGCGTGTGGCCGTGGATAAGCCCACAACAGAGCAGCTACACCCCTGGAGGGACTGCAGCCATGGGTAAGGCCACGCTGGGGCAGGTTTACTTCTGAAGGGACTGTGGCTGTTCTACCTTTTCCTAAAAACATACAACTTTGCTGCTCTTCTAGTACAAAGTGGTGCTGCACTTCTGATGCAGACAATGCTAATGAAATACACAAGCATTTCAAATATTTACATCAGTTTAGATGTTTTCATTGGTTTAAGATCGATGTTACATGAGGTCCTGGGCTGTTATTCTCAGTGATTAGCTCTTGTTTATGTGATATTCCTTTGCACAGCAATAGGATTGTACAGATAAATGTCACATTCTGAAAACAGGAATGACGGAACTGGTCCTCAAACTCTGTTTTGTCTCACGTACTTCCAAATAAGTGTTTAAGAAAGCAAATACTGTCATATGAATCTATGTCTTTTAATTAAAAAGATGATTAAATACTGCAAGTAACAGTCACTATACAACTACAACTCTCTCATAACACCTAGAAATAAATATGTATCATTAGCCTTCACCTTCCAAAACTTACCCTGAGGAAGAAATCAGCAATAGCTTATTTCTAAAGCATCTGCTGAAAAAATTCAGCTTCAAACCAGAATGACAGAATGGAGAGTGAAGCTTGCAAACAACGGAGAAGAGCTTCCTCTAGTGGTCATAAGGGTACAAACGGGAGAAGAAATGCTACATACATTCTTGTCTTAGCCCACAGGTTCAATGTTAAAGGGAATTTCAGAGGCAAAAGGGCAGACCACGTATTTTTTCCTTGTCATAGCATTTGCAAATTCAAATCTGGCAAATAAATAAATCTATGAACCATGTATTATGACGAAAGGTAAGAAGAAAAATCTCCTTTCCGGTGGAGTGCCATTAGACATGGTTTCTGCTCTGCTACATGGTGCTTAATTATTATCTATTATTAATCAATGACAAAGGATTTTACTTTAGAGTGGGTCACACGGCAACCAAACTGAGGGTCAGGCACTTCTGTCTCAAGACAGAGCAGCCTCAGCCACTGCATGTCTGAATAGTTCAGCAAAAGGAAATCTTCAATTGATTATTTTTCCAGCAACAAGTGATTTCACAAGTTTTAAAATAAGGAAAAAGGGTTGTGGAAGTAGAGACAGTACAGGAGGATGGAAAACTACACATCATTTTCAGTAGTACAGACAACCTGTCATCTATGCTGTTCTATCATTAAGCCAATGATTAAATCTTATCAATTTAAAATTCAAAAAAGGGTCAGATCTAGAGTTGCTCACAGACAGTATTATTCTAAAAATGTTCTTCTGCCGCTGCCAAAGCCAAGCCAACAAGATAACCTGAGTGTAATAAAACATTACTTTTAATACAGTTGAAAAGTTTCCCCAAATGATAAACAACGCAACACTTCCCATCACTGCTGAATGTCACCAACAGCAGGAAACATCAGAGACCTGTGAACAGAACAGCTGAAAATGACTATTCAAGACATTTTAGATGAGGTTTTTCAGCATTTTACACCAGTTCCAGATTTTAGTCCCCTTTTCTGGGCTTTCCCACTCCTAAAACTCATAATAAGATTTTAAGATTTCAAACACTCAGGCTTTCCTTTTTTTTTTTTTCAGAAGAAAAAGGATGCCCATGCTCAGGTCTTCAACAAGAATAGCTAAGTAAATGCATCACACGGGGTCTGCTTCTGTCCATCTCGCTCTCACCCTCCCTCCTAGGAAAGTCTTATCCTCTCTAGCCTGGCAGACTGCTACCATTAATCCAGATGCCCAGCTGGAACGAAAGGGCTTCAGAGATTTAGCTGACATTAATAACTACAGAGAATTTAAGGACTATTAATACTCGCAGGGCATGCATCCCAACCCCACCTCAGTCTTGCTCAGTTTTTCCTTTTTAGAGCCCGGCTCAATCTACTGCTTAACTGATTACCACTAATCCACAGCATGCAAATTACCTAGAATTGTGCACTGCCCTTTCACGGCACGATTTCACTCTGAATCTTTAGCTCTATCAGAGACAGAATAAATAGTGAATTATTATCACACAGCCATCTAAGTATTTATTTACTGCCTTTCCATTAATAGAAATCTGAACTTTCCTTTAACATGCACACACACACCATTCCAAGTAAACCCATGCCTCAAATCTGCGGCCATATAATTTATCATTAATATTGTGTTACAATAAATCAACAGTTTAAGTTAAATTCTTCACAACTAGGATGCAACTATTTCACAGTCCAAAGTAGTAAGCAAAAAATAACATAAAGTCTTTAGAAAAAAAAATAATCTAACTATGGTTAAGCCATTCAAGTCAGAACCTCCCCCTTTATGTTAAAAAAAAATGAGGAGGAAAGCATTTTGTCTTAACAGGTCAGAGGCGAGTCTCTAGTGCTGACTATTATTATGGTTGCCCTACACTTCACATTACTAGATCCTGTTCTCAGTTGTTAACAGCTTGGACGGCACTTATCACGGCAACTGAAATTTTCCCCGCTGAGCCAAACCTTAATCTTTGGAACATTGCAGCTAAACTCAGTCCATCAATTTCTGAAAATAAAACACAAGAAAAATGCAATTTGGGCTTGACTTTTCAACGTCCTGACAACTTCCAGTGCAAAGGCTGTAAATGTGAGCCAGCTGACTAAGCAGGCTTTTTACTGATGGAGGAACAAACGAGGTGGGAGGAGGACGTGGAGAGAGCGAGGCAAGAGAAAACCCAGAGCAGAACCGCATCACAAGGAGGGAGTGGGGGTAGGAAAAGAGGAAATTCAGGGATACTGAATGAATGAATGGGGTAATGGAGATCAGCGATCAGACATGCTGGAAGGAGACAGATCCAACCTGAGATCAAAATGGAACAAAGAACCCGAGGGGGGTGGGGAATCAAAATCAAGCACTAGGGAAAGAAATGGCAAGAGAAATGCCAGAGGAGATAAGGAGTCAAAAAGGAAAGTGAGATAGCGCAGCAAGGAGACTGCAACCGCATACAGAAAAGAGGGAGCCTCTGAGCTAGCACAGCTCAGGGAGCGAGCCCAGAAGCCACGTAAAGACAGAGTTAGCAAAACCCTGAGAAGTGTGGTGTGTGAACCTCAGCCACACAGCCAGCAGGTCAAGGCACAGCCAGCAGCCACACACCCACCCGGCTGCTCGTTCACTCCCCTCCTCAACAGAGGAGGGAGAGAAAAAAAGACGAAAAATCTCATGGGTTGAGATTAGGACAGGGAGACTGCTTACCAGTTACCATCATGGGCAAAACAGACTTAACTTGGGGAAAGCCAATTTAATTAATTGCCAATTAAAATAATTTGGGTAGTGAAAAGCAAATATTAAAACAACACCTTCCCCCCCCCTCCTCTTTTCCAACGCTTATCTTCACTCCTTCATTCCCAAATCCTGGGGCAGCGGTGGGGACACAGATGGGACATGACATGAAAATGAGCTGGGGGGACGAGCAGCTTCCAAGCGAGCCTAAGGAAACTACACACACCAGAGCTCTTCCAGATAGGTTGAAGAGGACAGCAATTAAAGGCTGGAATATGTCCGCACTTGCTGCAGTCGTCTGAGTTTGCCACACTTGCAGGTAATCATAAAGTATTAATTACATGATTACAAATTATTTCCCTGATAACCTCCTCCTTTCGGTACAGAGAATGGGCTTCCTCTGGAGAATATATAATGACACGAAGGAGGTTACTGCGCTCAATCATTTTAATTTGTGGAAGGAGATAAAAGTTATACAGAGGACAGCCTGAGAGGGGTTTTTCTATTTGAGATGGCTGCAGGAATAAACACACAGGAAGAAGCAAAATGGATCCAAGGTAATAAGTCATGCTGGACAGTTATCCAGGCAGCTACTGACTTTGTCTTAAGTTATTTTTGGCCACAGCAACCTAAGGACTCTCCATTCCCTATGGTGAATGACTAAGTTTCACCTGCTGTGGGGAAAAAACCCTGACTCACTACAGTCACTCTGACCCATAGATGCCTCATGCCTGCGAAGGTAATGCCCCAAACAAGTACTACCCATTTGCTGGTGGAACAGCGACAACCTAAACTTCAGCCCAAACCTCTCAGTTAAGACAGCTTCAGACTTGGCCTGGTGATAAAGCTGTGTCTGGAGACAACAAGGGGACTTACAAAAGACTAACATTAACGACAGTCACTAACTGTACGTTTGTCATTTTCCAAATGCCTTGACTTGATACTGTCTGCAGACAGTAATTCACATAGGTGTAACAGAAACCACACATTAAGGGAAGAAGAAAGTGTTCTGCAAAATAAAATCCTGAGCATCTTTCCTTAGCCAGAAAAGTCAAGGGGAAAAAAAACCAACCTTCCCTTCATCTCTATATGGGCAACACTATCCCTAGGTGTCCGCTAACGAACTATTCAAAGAGACAACGAGAAGCACCACAGAAGAACCCATGAGAAAAATGAATAGTTTTTATCTTCAGAGAGCTACTTGGATATTGTGCTGAGAAACAAGAGACTTATGAAGAATAAGATCAAAAGATAAAACAAAGTAACTGCTCATCTGGGATATGAAGAGGAGGAAAAAAAAACAAGTCTGGAAGAAATCTCAGAAGCTTATCAGGTCTATGTTCTGCCTAAGGCATGCTTCAGTTACTCCCAACTATTTTTTAAGTTTCTTTCCAGAGATCTCTAAGACACAGCCTCCAAACTATCCATTCTGATGCTGCTTCTCCTCACATTAGAGAGTTTTTGCAATATCTAACAAATCAGCTATGCTGCCATTTAAGCCATTATCCATCTAATTATTCATGTCTACCTTCAGACTTCTGAAACCCACTCTGTTGTTTTTTTTTTCCATATAGCTCTCATGTGTTTTGTTTCCTGGATCTACCATTGTGTGGTGGGTTGACCCTGGCTGGGGCCAGGTGCCCACCAGAGCTGCTCTATCACTCCCCTCCTTCCCCAGACAGGGGAGAAAAA